>VDFB02370238.1:0-11459 GCA_007258455.2 Sequoia sempervirens
TTTCCAACCTTGGAAATTATTCCCACAATATTTTATCAACCACTGTAGGAGAGAAAAAACCCATGAATGGTAACAAGCATAGAATGAACCAAACTTACAAAATAAAGTAACTAAACATAGGTGATCTGACAAAGCTGGTTTACAATTTCTGGGAGATTCTGATTTTTGCTGAAATAACATATTTTTGGAAAACTTAATGATTTAAGCCTTAAAAAGTTCCATTTAAAGCATTCTTATTGAAGAGGGTTTGATAAAACAACCTTAGATCAAAACCCCTTGGATAGAACCCCCCTAGTTTTATACCATACCTATAACGGAGTCTCCTTTACACCTATCAAAATGCTGATAAAAAATCACTTTTGATTTACCTTTTGGGGGATCAAATGAATTCATTTAAATTTTTATTTTTTAAAGTATGTAGTCCTTTTTATAAGCTTCCCAAAAAGTATAATTTTAAATGAATTCAATTATTATTATATTTATTTTTTATTTCTTGTGAATGTGGGTTTTTCATCAAAAATCAAGCTCTTTGTTCTGCACATGTTGAAAAATAGAAGATTGTCAATTTTTTTTTTTGAAAACTATGAGTGCACTAGATATTGAAGTCCTTGATTCAGCAAAAAAATTTGAATTTTGATACATTCAAAAAAAAAATTGTTATACAATCCACCTATTTTTGAATTGTAATTGGTTTGACTTTGAAACTTGATTAAGGAAAAAATATTCAATAAAAAACTATGAAACCAATTGGAAGCACTAGATATCATAGTTACAAATCTAAATTCAAAAAAATTAGAATTTTATACTTCATGGAAAAAAATTATGTGTTATGCGGTGAGAGTCAATCCTTAAAAATGGTGTTTACTAAAAAAAACTAGTTTTCGAAGGAGATGGAAAAAAAAGTGCAATCTAATTCCAAAGTTTTTGAAAAGAAAAATATTTAAAATCTACATAAAAAAATGTCACAAATCACTATTTTGCATCATCTTCAAATTCCTCGTGATTTAGCTGCTATAAGTGCCTAAAAGTGATGATTTAGTTAGAAAAAATCAATTCATTGTCAAGTTTGGCCAAAATTTGTAAACCAGTATTGTGGGATCACCCAAATATCAAAACATCTCTAGCACCCAACTTGGGCAGCTAAATCCTAGTGCCCAAGAAGAAGGTATTTGCATGGTAAGAAAGTAACTTCTTGTGCCAAGTGTTGATTCATCTTTCCAACACACTCGATTGATTTGCTAAAATAAATTCTATTATCTTGCACCACTTTCAAGACAAATAATAAACATTTGATTTTTCCCACAAGCCACACCCTCCTTGGTCAAAAATAATAATTCATAAATATATGATATTTTGGCACCAAAAAAAATTTAACTAATTCATCTTGAGAAACCAACATTCTTGTTTTATCTATAGGTTCAAACTTACTATATTAGGAAACCCAAGCCTGCTATAAATAGTAAGTGCTAAATTTTGAAGGGGGACATGATAATGTTATTCTTACTTTATTGTTTATATTGTAAGTGGTTTCCCCATTAATATAAAGTTGCCATGGTGATTTACAGGTGTAGGGGTTGTCATGTATTTAAGGGTGACTTATCAAATATTCAATGTAATCAAATGGTTAAGATGTAGATTTATGTTAGAAGCTATGATTTGAAGACACATAAGTGACATTTTAATTATTTAAATTCATATATAGAAATTATAAATTTCTATATAAATAAGAGGTGGATAATTTTTATGAAAATATATGAATGGCATTGAGAGAATATAGAATTGTTTTTCAAAGTTGTAAAATAGAATACTTAACCTTAAAGACCAATTGTTAACAGCTATATTTTTTAACTCTAATTTTTAATATATATATATATATATATATATATATATACTATATACTCACTATGTATATACCCTTATATATATATACCTCTCTATATATATATATATATATATATATATATATATATATATATATATATATATATATATATATTCTATGTTATTCTTGCATTAATATTTATATTTTAATTGATTTCCCTATTATAAAGTTGTAATGGTGATTTACAGATACATAGGGGTTGTCATGTATTTAAGGGTGATGTATCAAAGACATTATAATCAAACAATTAAGATTGCCAAAATTTTATGTTTTGGGAGCACATAAGTAACATTTAATTATTTGATTGTGTAAGCATTATCTTAAAATAACATGTTAGGACTAAATTATTGATGAATACTAAATCACTCTTTATTTTATATGTTGTAATTGTGAATGTTACTTGCATATCTATCTTTAGAAAAATCTATGTAAATGATATTAAGAGATCATTTTTCAAGTATCTATATGATTTAAATGAAATAGACATAGAGAATAATATCTCTCCAACATCTTTTAGACACATTTTTTACAGATAAATATACTAATTGATTGTAAATTGTACTTATAAATAATTATCAAATTTATATTTAAAAATATTTAAATACATTCACACTAGCACAATTTGCTACTACCTATATTTTATGGACACTCACACCATTTTTTATTTAATTTCTTTTAGTGACTGTTTCTTCCATATCCCAACACTCTCCATCTTTGAGCCTAATTATAGGAAATGTGTTTTACTCATATCACTAAAAGTCATTTTTTTCCCATATTCCAATATCCCAACATTCTCCACCAAAAAAAGGTAGTTTGGTCTACCCCAACTCGTATTTATACAAATGTATGTAGAAGCATGGAGATTCTTAAGTGCTACATTTTTCTTTAGGTGTTACCACAGGGTCTTTGAATTTTCTCTATCAATAATCTCATCAATTTTCTCATCTCAACAAGACTATCAGCAGTTAACCTTTGACTCCTCTAAAGATCCTAGAGGAATTTTCTATTCATTTCATCCACACTAGCCATCTCTATAGTCTTTGAAAGTACAACTCCACTCTCTTTCATTTGAGGATTTGAAGTAAACTCTTTATTCTTTTCTTGTTGTAAATTTCTTGTTGTAAATACCTCTTTTTCTTATCACTTGGATAAATAAGAATAGTTAAACCCTCAAGATGGAAAGATCATTTATTTGATACCACTACAATATCCCTCTTGAATCAATTCCAAATATACAATAAATTATTTTTTCTCAAATACAAAAAGAGAGAAATCGGGTATATTGAAACTTTTATCAAAACCTTCAAATTTGCACTTGAATAATGTGAAACTAGAAAAAGGATTCCTTACTATAGGAAATGAATAACTTTTGCATTAAATTGTTGTTATTTACAACAACAAACAACAATTCAATAATAATACTACAAACTACATCATTTGAAATATAGTTTAGAGACCAAGACTTCAACAAAATCAACTATAAGCTCACGCAAAATATCCTACACTTAATACAAACTTTGAGATAGAAAAATACATTAAAATACTACAATATTCAATAAAAAATTCTGCTAACAATAGCAACAAAACAAACTCCAAAACTATGCACTCCAAAACATACTATCCCTGCCAACTATTTTGATAAAAACATACCAAAATGACAATATTTAGCACCAATGAAATTTTTGAGTGAAATTATTCTTGTAGAATCTTAAAGCCATTGTTTGTGAGTCTTTATCTCCTTGGTTTTCTAGCCTTGGAGATTATTCCCATAATAGTTTATCAACCACTACAAGAGAGCCAAAACTCATGAATGGAAACAAGCATAGAATGAACCAAACTTGTAAAATAAAGTAATTAAAAATATCAAAACCTCTCTAGCACACAACTTGGGCACCTAAATCCCAATGCCCAAGAAGAAGATGTTTGCATGGTAAGAAAATAAATTTTGATGCCAAGTGTTGATTCATCATTCTAACACACAGTTGATTTGCTAAAATAAATTCTATTATCTTGCACCACTTTCAAGACAAATAATAAATAATTGATTTTTCTCACAAGACACACCCTCCTTGGTCCAAAATAATAATTCATAAATATATGATATTATTTCTACCAAAAATACTTTAATTAATTCATCTTGAGAAACCAACTTTCTTGGTTTATCTACAAGTTCAAACTTGCTATATTAGGAAACCCAAGCTTGCTATAAATAATAATTGCTAAATTTAGAAAGGGAACATGACAATGTTATTCTTGCTTCATGGTTTATATTGTAAGTGATTTCCCCATTAATATAAAGTTACAATGATGATTTACATGTGTAGGGGTTTCCATGTATTTAAGGGTGACTTATCAAATATTTAACAATCAAATGATTTCCTATTTAACAATCTTTAATATTTTATTTTTTCTATGTTATTATTGATTTAATATTAATATTGTAATTAGTTGCCCTATTAATATATTAAAGTTGCAATGGTGATTTACATATATATAGGGGTTGTCATGTATTTAAGGGTGACTTATCAAAGGCTTGATAATCAAACAACTAAGATTGTCTTAAGTGTTGGTAAAAATAGGGACAAGCAAAACAATAAAATGCAATAGATAAAGAGAGGAAAGAACAACATACAGTAAAGATTTTAAAAACTTAAGACTTTTGTATTAATGCCTTTATAAAAAGAGTTGCCAGTGCTCTTGGATACATAGTGCCTTATTTCATTCATAAAAAATAGAGTATCATTCTTTTCTTTTGCAAAAAATAGAGCTATATTCCATGTGTTGGGAGAAGCTTCCAGAATACACCCAAAAATTGGAAGAGTCTAGATACATTTAAGAGAAATGTAGAAGCAGGAAGAGAGATGAAATAAATGTGATGGTTGGAGTGGTAGTTGGAAATGAAAGTAGGGGAGATTAGACAGGCTGAGTTGGAAGACCACATCACCAGTAGTCCCCCTTAATCTTCATTGCCAAGTATGTCCGCAATACCAATTCCTTCTCAAAGATGCTCAAAAACAATGTTTGCAAGTGGCTTCATGAAAAAATCTACTAGTTGTTCTTCTAACCTGCAAAACTCAAGATATATGTCACCATTGTTCACCAATTCTCGTATAAAATGATGTTGTGTATCAATATGATTGCTCTATTTATGAAAGAAATGATTTTTAGATAAAGCAATTGCTGAATTATTATTACAAAAAAAATAAAATTGTAGGTTCTTCTTGTGGATGCCTCAAATCTGAAAGTACTATTTTCATCCATACTACCTGACAAGTTGTTGATGTGGCTGCAACATATTCTGCTTCAGCTGATGAGAGTGTCACAATTGGTTGTTTCTTTGATTCCCAAGACATAGCTCTTGATCCTAGATGAAAGATATACCCTGAAGTGATTTTTCTATCATCCATGCTACCTCCCCAGTCACTATCTATATATCCAATCAGCTTGTAATCATGTGAAGATGTATACAAAATTCCAAAGCTCTTTGTTCCAGCTATATACCTTAAAACTCTTTTTCCATCTTTCCAATGTGATTCCTTTGGCTTGTCCATGAATCTAGAAATGAGACTAACCCCATACATGATATCCGGTCTTGTGGCGATTAGATACATGAGCCTGCCAACTAATATTTTCAATAAAGTTGCATCAACATTAGGAATTTTGTCATCCTTGCTAAGTTTTACGCCCAATGCAACTGGTGTAGGGGATGGATTCACATTTTTCATCTTAAATCTCTTCAACAAATCATTAGCATACTTGCTTTGACATATAAAAAAGCCTTGATCATTTTGACTTACCTCTATACCAAGAAAATATCTCATGAGTCCCAAATCGGTCATATCAAAAAAAAATTCATGGCTTCCTTGAATGAGTCAATTGACATGTTACCTATGAATATCAAATCATCTACATACAAGCACACTATCAAGATTTCTCCTCCATCATTCACTTTGACATACAAAGTTGGTTCATTTCCACACTTGTTAAAACCATTGTTCACAAAATAAGAATCTATCATGTTGTACCAAGCTCAGGGAGCTTGCTTCAAATCATATAGTGCCATTTTCAGTCTGTATACCTTATGTTCTTCTCCCAAAACATCATAATCGAGTGGTTGTTTTATATACACTTCTTCTTCTATAATGTCATTCAAAAATGTTTATTTAACATCCATTTGGTAAACCTTCCAATTATTTTGAGCTGCTATAGATAAGACCATTCTAATGGTATCTAATCTTGGCACAAGAGAAAATGTTTCATTGTAGTCTATGCCCAACTGTAGTGTGAAGCCTTTAGCTACAAGTCTTGCCTTGTGTTTCTCTACTTTTCCATCAGCATTATACTTTGTCTTGTAAATCCATTTAACTCCAATCACATCCTTTCCTTTAGGAAGCTCCACTAGATCCCAAGTTTGATTCTTTTCAATTGATTGAATTTCATCATTCATGGTTGCAATCCAATTGTCATCCCTAATTGCTTCTTCAAAATAAATTGGATCAGCTTGTGTTAAGAATGCAAAATTAGAGCATAAATCATCATTTTCAGCCTCTTGTATTTCATCATAAATCTCTCTTAGACCATGTGTCTTCTTTGAAGTGTTTATGGACCTTGATCTTAGTGATGCAAGTGTTGGATTAGAAGAATCACTATTGTTATTACTTGTTGGAGTAGTAGGATTTGGAGTGGTAAGTGCCCTAGAAGGTGTTGTAGGAACATTTGCTTGTGTAGTAGGATTCACAACTTGAGTTTCATTCTCTTCATTCTCTTGTGGAACACTAGCTGCAACTATAGTTGTTTTGTCTATGTTGCTATCCCATGCTTCTTCTTCAACAAACTCAACATTACAGCTTATTATTAGCTTCTTTGTGATAGGATTGTATAGCTTATATGCCTTGGATTGTTCACTATATCCCACAAATATACACTTTTCTCCTCTATCATCTAGTTTCTTTCTCAACTCTTGAGGTATCAATGAGTATGCTACACATCCAAAGACTCTCAAATGTGCTATGCTATGCTTCCTTTTGCTCCAAGCTTCTTCTGGTGTTTTATTTATCACTACTTTTTTTGGGCATCTATTTAATATATATACTGAACATGCAACCGCTTTAGCCCAATACTCATTTGGTAATTTTTTTGCTTTTATCATACTTCGTGCCATTTCCATGATTGTTCTATTCTTTCTCTCAGCTACTCCATTTTTTTGAGGAGTATACCTTGCTATAAATTGTTTTCTTATGCCATTTTCTTTGCAAAAATTCTGAAAATCATTTGATATGTACTTTCCACCTTGATCAGTTCTCAATGTTTTGATATAGTATCCACTTTCTTTCTCAACCTTTTCCTTGAACTCCTTAAAAACAATAAATGCATCTTATTTATATTTCAAGAAATAAACCCACACTTTTCTACTGAAATCATGAATAAATGTCAAGAAATAAAGTTTTCAACTTATGGATGGTGTTTGCATAGGTCCACAAAGGTTTGAATGCACTATCTCAAGTGGATGATTTTCTATATAAGACTCCCCAACTGGAATTTTTTTCCTATGTTGCTTTGCCAATATGCAACTTTCACATGTTGTCTTTAGTGCCTCTATTGGTGGAAATCCATATACCATTCTTTTCTTGTACAACAACTACAATCCTTTGAAGTTTGTAAATGTCCAAGTCTTAAATGCCATAGCCAAGATTCATTTTTATATGAAGCTTTGAAAGCTAACTCAACAAACTTTTCCAAACCTTGTGGCTATAAGAATAGTTCACTTTGGATTCTAAGTGGAAACATCCTATTTTTTGTCATCTCAACTTTTGCAATCAACCTATTGCTTGGTTTCTTGTCTAGAGTCACACATTCACCATTTTCAAAATATATTCTATATCCCTTTTGCACTAGTTTCCCAATGCTTATGAGATTGTGTTACAATCCAGGGACATATTATATATCAAAAATATTCTTCTCCTCACCTTGCTTAGTTCTTATGCTAATTGACCCTTTGCCCATGACTGGAAATCGTTAATCATTTCTCAATTTTACTTATGATTTTACTGAATCATCTATTGTTGCAAACATCTCCTTACTCCCACTCACGTGATTATTGCAACCATTATCTAAGAACCATACTTCTTTGGAACTCTCTTGTGCTACATTACATGTTATCAATATGGTGTTTCCTTCACTAGTGTTGGGATGGTTTTCATTTGTAAAATGTACCTTTTTCTTATTCATGTCATATTGTCTTTTCCTACATTCAGATGCAAAATGCCAAAATTTATTGCAATAATGGCATTGGATGTTGGATTTATCATACCTTTCTCCATGATGATGGCTGTGAGAATGGTTGCTCCCCCTTCCTCTTGTTGGTGTAGAATGAGCATGTGGACTTGATGCTGGTCTTCTGCTCTCAAATTGTGTATTTTATCTTCCTCCTCTTGGTGTAAAACGTCCTCTACCTCTACTGTAATTTGATCTCCCTCTTGTTCTGCCAAATGAAATTTAGGTCTTGAATGCATTTTCCAATGATGATGACCCTGATCGATTTAATATTTGCTCATGTACTAAAAGTGATCCCATTAATTCATCTACTAATAGCTGAGTAAGATCTTTGGCCTCTAGAATGGCTACTATAACTGGATCAAACTTTGTAGATAAGCTTCTAAGTATTTTCTCTACAACTTTTTGATCTTCAATGATGTCTCCATAGGATCTAATCTGATTTACTATTGGCATTGGAAGAGTGAAGAATGAATCTGTTGAGTCTGAATCCTTCATTTGTAGGTTTTCAAAATCCCTTCTAAGAATTTGTAATTTTGCTATTTTTACCTTATCTATGCCTTGGTAAGTTGTTTACAAACTTTCCCATGCCTATTTTGATCTTGTGGCAGTTGCAACTTTTGGAAAGATTGATTTCTCCATTGCCTACTGAATGATAAACAATGCTTTAGCATCCTTCTTCTTGTTTTCTTTCAATAAATCATTCTCAGCCTATGAAAGTGTGTGATATGCTTGTTAGTCTGCTAGTTTAGGAAACCCATTTTCAATCAAATCCCAAACATCTTGGGAGAAAAATAGGGTTTTCATTTTTATGCTCCAATAGTCATAATTTTTTCCATTAAAAATTGGAATATGGGATTGTGCAATGCTTCCACTTGTTCCTACCATGATTTTCAAAATAAAAATTACCTTTGCAATAAAATCCTTTTCCTATTTTCTTCAATCTTCCTTTTCTCTACAAATCCTTTGAACTATTCCGTCCCTTTGCTATCTGCTTTTAAAAGAAACTGTGATGATATAAACCAATAACTATAAACCCCCTATTTTGATGGCAGCTTCAAAATCTCCAAACAATAACTATTTACTCTGCAACTTGTATCCTTTCTCCATGCAATTTAAACCCTTACTGCAAACTTTGGAATGTGTGGCTTCTAACAACTGTAGCTTTCTTCATGGTCTGATCTTCTGGAGCTTTCAACACCTAGCGCTTCCCACAATCAATTCTGCTCTGATACCACTTTGTTGGTAAAAACAGGGACAAGCAAAACAACAAAATGCAACAGATAAAGAGAGGAAAGACACACAAAAACAACATACAACAAAATTTTAAAAACTAAAGACTTTTGTATTAATGTAATACCCCTCATCTGTTTAGACTTATTATTTTCTATGCTTTGGTTTGATACTGTGATGATACAATTATTGTTTGGTTTGGTGGTTTGATTAGTAGACTGTTGGTGATTATGCTTATACACTTGAGGATTTGATTATTTCATATGACATTGTGGTTGGTTATGTTAGTTGATTTTCAGAATTATATTATGATGCAGTGATTTAATAAATTATGTCATGAGATGAAATTGTTAGTTTAGAAATGTTATGTTATCAGTTATATTATAATTGTTAGGATAGATGTGATGAAGGACAGTGTAGCATCACTCGTTTGCGAGTGCTCTGTTACGCTGCGATTCCTTCTCACAATGCAATGCTTTGATTTAATGCTTTGATTTTATATATATGTATGCACATGTACACAACTTCATTTGTATGCAGGATTTGCAGGTACAAGTCTCGATTCCACCTGCTTCGGCAGGACAGGGCGAGCACCAATAGCCCAACGGTTAAATGTTGAAATAGAGGTGATGATGAAGTCATCCCGGCCCCCCATGTCGACCGCCTTATTTGATTGGTATTGTTCATTTTGTGATTGCGCCATTTGTGGTTTGTGTTTTGTGTTTTGTCGATTTTATTAATGTATATTTTATAAGTTGTGATTTAGTTAATTAAATGTGGATAATAATTGTTTATTTAATGTTGATTTATTTATATGAAAAATATTTAAATGTTTTATTTAATGTTATAAGGTCATGTGTTTTATTAAATGATAATTAAAATATTAAATTGTGTTTTATTATTTTAATTAATTATCTTGTTGAGGATAATTATTAGAATAAATTATTTAAATTAAATAGATAATGTGATGTGCAAGTAAAGTTGTAAAAATAGAAATTAAAACGATAAAACAAATAAAAGAATGAAAAAGTTGTGAGAACGAATAAGAATATAGATCTGATTAAAAAGCTTGCTTTTAAAGAATTATTTTCTTTTATTTTTGATTTTTAGAGTTTTTGGAAGAAATGGACGATATCTTTTATTTAATTAGGAAATTTGTAAGTTTTTCATAGACAGAGGATTATTGAGATAGAAGTTGTGCAAGTTAATGGTTCGGTACTGTTGAGTCTTCTGAATTTTTCGGGAAAGATATTTCAATCTTTTGCTTGCTATATTTTGAGGAGAGTTTTAGAAAGGGTCTTGCAATCTTTTGTTGGTATTATTTTGGAGTCTTCTGAACAAAGAATCGGATTCGAGTTCGAGCATGAAATCTTGGAGAGGAGATTTTGAAGCAGAAACGAGAAGCACTTCGTAGAGGCCATCAGGATCAAGCTAGCTTCATCAGATTCTCGAGAGCGTAGGACTACAGGTTCCACCCTCTTTCCTCTTAATTGTTTTTGAATCTGCAAAAAGAATAGAAATGTGTTTTGAATCAATCTTTACTTTTAAAAGAAAATATTTTTTGAGAATTAGATAAAAATGATTTCTCTAAGAAAAGAAAATAAATAAATAAATAGGCCCTCTCTGAAAGAAAATTCTTTTCAAAATTTAAAATCATTTCTATTGCAAACAATCTGCAAAGAAACTCTGTTGAATTCCATATGAATACGTCCAATTTGTCTCTCTTATTGTTTTACTGAGAAAAAAATCAATCTTTGTATTTTAATATATTTGACATATTATTTTTGTGATAATATTTAGTATGTATTTTAAATATGTGATGATTCTGTATTTTATACAGAAAATTGAATTATCTGTGTTTATGTAGTAACTTTATATATATATATATATATATGTATATTCATTGAAATATATATATATAGTGAGATTTCGTATATATATATTTGTATTTTTTTTTATTGAAATCTTTTGTTTCGAAGTAGTTATATTTTAGAGAAATCAAAATTGGAATTTTTTGAAATTTTAAAAGGGTACTATGTGAATGAAATTGTTTTATAAAAAAAATAAAAAA
>VDFB02370239.1:0-16335 GCA_007258455.2 Sequoia sempervirens
AGTCATTAATTTAGTCATATATTTAGTCATTAATTTAGTCATTACTTTAGTCATATATTTAGTCATTTAGTCATTTAGTTATACTTAGTCATTGATTTAATCATTACTTTAGTCATATAGTTAGTCATTAATTTAGTCATTTTATTTACTGGTTTCCATTAATTGGTAGTAAATATAATCACGAAATAAATAATTTATTAAATACCATAAATTTTATAATGCAAAACTAACATCATATTAAATTTGAACTAAAACATAAAAGTAAATAAAAATATTACATATGCGTACAAGCTACAACATACTAAAATTAAAAGATTGATTCAATATCATGATAAATAAAGGTAATCTACAATAACAAAAATTTTAATGCAAATATATATCAATATATATATCAAGTTATAAGATGTCAAAGATGTCTAAGAGTATATATGTAAATATAATAGCTCACGAGTGAGCTCGAAAGGGTTCGATGGTGTCCTAAACGTTGTGATCTTGGTGTCATGGGAGGATGTCTACCTTATTTGAGAATCTTAATTTTTCTTTTTATTCTGTTATTTAATGGCTTCCAGGAGTAAGCCATGTCTTAGGGGGGAGGATGTAATACCCCTCATACTGTTTAAACTTTTTATTTTCTGTGCTTTGGCTTAGTTACTCTGATGGTACTAGTATTGTTTGATTTGGTTAGTTAGACATTTGATGATACAATTATTGTTTGGTTGGTGGTTTGATTGGTAGACTATTGGTGATTATGCTTATACATTAGTGGATTTGATTATTTTATATGACATTGTGGTTGGTGATATTAGTTGATTTTCTGAATTATGATATGATGTAGTGATTTAATTAGATATGTTATGAGATGATTGTTAGTTAGAAATATTAATTGATTGGTTATATTATAATTATGATATTGCTATCAGGATTCAACCGTGTAGGTGTGATAGCAATATCATAATTTGACACGCTGTGGAAAAATACCTCCTACTTATCTATATTATAATTGTTAGAATAGGTGTGACGAAGGACAATATAGCATCACTCATTCGCGAGTGCCCTGTTATGTTGCGATTCCTTCTCACAATGTAGTATTTTGATTTAATGCTTTGATGTTATGTATATATGCACATGTACACAACTTCGTTTGTATGCAAGATTACAGGTATAAGTCTCGATTCCACCTGCTTCGGTAGGACAGGGCGAGCACCAATAACCCAACGGTTAAATGTTGATACAAAGGTGACGATGAAGTCCTCCTGTCCCATGATGTCAGGTTGTCTCGTTGTTTGGTATTGTTAACTTTGTGTAATTGTCGTCATTGTGTGTTGTGTTATGTGTTTTGTCTTATTTTATTTATGAGGGCATTTATAGTTATGATTTATCTTAATGATTGAAATAAATTATTTATTTTTAATGTTGGATTAAATGGTATTTAAATATTTAAATGATTTAATTATTTTTGAAAAATTATATTTGGTAATTAAATAACAATTAAATATTAAATGTGACTTAATTATTTTTAATCAATTATTTGGTGGTGGATAATTATGAGAATAATTTATTTAAGATAAATATGTAATGTGAGGAGCAAGAAAAGTTGCAAAAAAAATAGAAATTAAAGCAATAAAACAAATAAAAGAATAAAAAGACTGTGTGAGCCAATAGGAATAGAGATCTGGGAAAAAGCTAGCTTTTAAAGAATTGATTTTCTTTTAATTTTGATTTTTGAGAGTTTTTGAGGAAATGGGAATATATTTTTATATTATTATGAATTTTTAGAGGTTTACACACACACACAGAAGATCAGAAAGTTGAAATTGCTCAAGTCATTGTTGAGGTATTTTGAATCTGAAGAGATTAGTTTTGAATCTTTTGCTATTATCTGAGAAGAGCTTTAGGAAGGAAATTTGTCTTCAATCTGTTGTTGGTGTTGTCTTGGGAAGTTCGTTCTAGACTAAGAATTGGAATCGAGTTCGAGGGCATCAGAGTCAAGCAGGCATCTTCAAATTTGCATTGGACTCCAGGTTCCTCTCGTAGTCTTCTTCTCGTACCCTTTCTTGTATCTGTCTGCTTCAGAAAATAAAAATAAATTTTATTAAAAATGATTTTTGTGAATTTAGAAAAACTATTGTTTGAACTAAAAACTAGTGCAAAACATTAGACTAGAAATTTTTAAAGAAGAAGAAAATTATAGATCTGTTTCCAACCTGTCAAATCAAAAACCTCTATCTTCTGAAACATTCAATTTATCAATGATAGGATTGTAGAATGATGATTTAGTTATTGAAGAAAATAAAATTGGAGTTTTCTCAATATTTTGATCTGTGATGGATCTAGTTGATGTTCTGTATTTTACTCTCTTTTTTAAGTTATATGCAAAAAGTGTATATATACATATAATATATATATATAGATATATATATATATATATATATTCTTTCATATATATATATATATATTTTATATGTATAAATATTATATATCTATATGTATCTTGTTATATTTTTTTAACACACTGTGTCGGCCGTCGGCCATACGTCTGAGAAATAAATTTTATAAATTTTAAATTCAGAAAAATAGGATTTTAGTCTTTACATATATAAATTTCAGATATATATATATATCGAAGTTTCTCGTATGGTTTTAAAAAAAAAAAAAAAAAATTATTAAGTTGTTTGTTATTTTATGGGGGGTGGAGACGCCGAGCCGCACTCCCACCGGCTGCATAATCGCACACACCCACACCTTATTGATCGTACAGCAGCTCAGCCAAGATCACGATGCACACCTGGGGCTATGGCCTATGTCTCCATTGTTTTATTTTTTTCTTTTTATTTATTTGTTTTTTATTTGTTTAGTTTAGTTATATATATATATATATATGTTTTAAAATATAATTATTATGTATTTTATTTTTAAAATGAAATTAAGATTATTTAAATTTAAATATGAATTTATTACATTGTATATATATATATATGTATATACATCTGTCATATATATATATATATTAAAATATAATTATTATGTATTTTATTTTTAAAATCAAATTAAGATTATTTAAATTTGAATGATAGTTTATTACATTGCATGGATGCAATTTTATCTTGGATTTTTAAAAAATGTTTAATTTGGTTTATAATTAAGTAATCTTTATTTATTTTAAAATGGGCATCGTATAATTTACGGTTTTGATTAAACAAATATGTTAGACAAGATTTTAGTCTTTAGTGGTGAATGTAGATCTCGTTGAAACAATTGTATTTAATTACATAAATGGGATTGGAGTCAAACGTAATGGGGCAATCTAGTAAATGTTATCTGAATTTCTTTTCATGTTGTAGTTTTCTTTGTTCAGTGTTGTCGATGTGGGAACCGTTTTGGTCTATGAAAATCTTGTTCCAGAGGCTTGTGATTTAAAGTGTTAGTTACCTTTGTTTATGCTGTTGAGCGTTATTGATGTTATAATAGGAAGGGTTGGATGGGTTTGCACGACAGGCGTTACAACTTGGTATCAGAGCCAAGGTTGCAAACACTAAGGTCTTTGGGTAGTGTAGTCCATTAGGTTACCGTATGTGCAACTCTTGAGCTCATTTCGTACTTTATCTTGTTGCGCAGAACTATGCCTCGAGGTAGAGGACGTGGCTGTGCAAGAGGTCGTGGTGCCGGTCGTAGAGCAAACCGGCGAAGCCCCTCAGTTCCTAGCTCCCATGGTTCTGAGCATGAGGAACATCAGAGTCATCACAGCATTCCATCAGGTGGCCAGAATCCGGCACAGCCTAGTCTAGACGGTCAGTTACAGCATATACTTGGAGAGATTCTTGACCGTTTGGGACCCAAGCCAGATGAGGTGCACCAGGTTGAGAGGGAGAGAGAGAGGTCTCCGAGGCGTAGGGATAAAGATGTAGTTCAGGATGCAGTCATAGCAGGCCATATGAGAGATCTGATGAGGGCACACCCTCCCACTTTTGATGGTTCTAGAGGAGGTCTAGAGGCTAAGACCTGGTTAATTGACTTAGATCGTTGCTTCGCTATGCACCCCTACGGTAGCAATACCAAGGCACGGTGCGCAGTTATGCACTTGCGAGGCTTCGCGTCTACTTGGTGGCGCCTTGAGGAACAAAAGTTACATCTTGATATCAGTGTAGTTACTTGGGAGTTGTTCCTAGACAGGTTCAAGGCTCGTTTCCTCTCAGATCACTGGAGGCAATGCAGGGCTGACGAGTTTCACGATCTCAAGTAGTTGTCTATGTCAGTGGAGCAGTATGAGAGGCGCTTCTATGAGTTGAAGCAGTATGCAGGGATTAGCCACGATGAGGGCATGTTAGTGCAGCATTTTGTTCGGGGCTTAAATGCCCACATCAGTGGTGGCGTACGAGTCTTCGAGCCGAAGACGATGGAAATGGCAGTTGAGGAGGCTCGCTTAGTGGAGGAGAATTTGGCCATGACCTTGGGTGGTCACATTGGAGTGCAGATTGGTAGTGCACCTACACCTGGTTTTAGCACTCATGGAGGTCAGTCATAGGGAGCAGGATCTTCCAGGAATAGGAATCCACCTTCTAAAGGGGGTCAGCAACATCAGCAGCAGCAACATCAGCAACAACAATCGCAGCCGAAGCCTGAAAACTTTCAATCTCAGCAAGGTGGCCATTCGCAGTTTTGTAGGGATCAGAATAGGATCAGGCACCAAATTCGATAGGAACGTTTTGCACAGCCTACACCTATTTTTTAGTCAGCGCCGAGTCGAGCAAGCTTTCAACAATCCAATGCTCCATCCGAGGGTAGAGGATTTGGCCGAGGTACTGGTTGCTACTCATGTGGGCAACAAGGGCATATCGCTAGAGTGTGTCCACAGAAGAGCACTTCTGGATTTAATCAGAGACCTGCCGTTTCTGAGCCGACAGTGGGAGATGCGGGTAGGTCTCATCGAGTGTTTTTCGTTGTCAACAATCACCAGGGTGGATACCAGGATGCAGGTGCAGAGGCTTCGGGTAGAGGACGAGGTTCTGGGTTCCGAGCTCACGAGTGAGCTCGAAAGGGTTCGATGGTGTCCTAAACGTTGTGATCTTGGTGTCATGGGAGGATGTCTCCCTTATTTGAGAATCTTAATTTTTCTTTTTATTCTGTTATTTAATGGCTTCCAGGAGTAAGCCATGTCTTAGGGGGGAGGATGTAATACCCCTCATACTGTTTAAACTTTTTATTTTCTGTGCTTTGGCTTAGTTACTCTGATGGTACTAGTATTGTTTGATTTGGTTAGTTAGACATTTGATGATACTATTATTGTTTGGTTGGTGGTTTGATTGGTAGACTATTGGTGATTATGCTTATACATTAGTGGATTTGATTATTTTATATGACATTGTGGTTGGTGATATTAGTTGATTTTCTGAATTATGATATGATGTAGTGATTTAATTAGATATGTTATGAGATGATTGTTAGTTAGAAATATTAATTGATTGGTTATATTATAATTATGATATTGCTATCAGGATTCAACCGTGTAGGTGTGATAGCAATATCATAATTTGACACGCTGTGGAAAAATACCTCCTACTTATCTATATTATAATTGTTAGAATAGGTGTCACGAAGGACAATATAGCATCACTCATTCGCGAGTGCCCTGTTATGTTGCGATTCCTTCTCACAATGTAGTATTTTGATTTAATGCTTTGATGTTATGTATATATGCACATGTACACAACTTCGTTTGTATGCAAGATTACAGGTATAAGTCTCGATTCCACCTGCTTCGGCAGGACAGGGCGAGCACCAATAACCCAACGGTTAAATGTTGATACAAAGGTGACGATGAAGTCCTCCTGTCTCATGATGTCTGGTTGTCTCGTTGTTTGGTATTGTTAACTTTGTGTAATTGTCGTCATTGTGTGTTGTGTTATGTGTTTTGTCTTATTTTATTTATGAGGGCATATATAGTTATGATTTATCTTAATGATTGAAATAAATTATTTATTTTTAATGTTGGATTAAATGGTATTTAAATATTTAAATGATTTAATTATTTTTGAAAAATTATATTTGGTAATTAAATAACAATTAAATATTAAATGTGACTTAATTATTTTTAATCAATTATTTGGTGGTGGATAATTATGAGAATAATTTATTTAAGATAAATATGTAATGTGAGGAGCAAGAAAAGTTGCAAAAAAAATAGAAATTAAAGCAATAAAACAAATAAAAGAATAAAAAGACTGTGTGAGCCAATAGGAATAGAGATCTGGGAAAAAGCTAGCTTTTAAAGAATTGATTTTCTTTTAATTTTGATTTTTGAGAGTTTTTGAGGAAATGGGAATATATTTTTATATTATTATGAATTTTTAGAGGTTTACACACACACACAGAAGATCAGAAAGTTGAAATTGCTCAAGTCATTGTTGAGGTATTTTGAATCTGAAGAGATTAGTTTTGAATCTTTTGCTATTATCTGAGAAGAGCTTTAGGAAGGAAATTTGTCTTCAATCTGTTGCTGGTGTTGTCTTGGGAAGTTCGTTCTAGACTAAGAATTGGAATCGAGTTCGAGGGCATCAGAGTCAAGCAGGCATCTTCAAATTTGCATTGGACTCCAGGTTCCTCTCGTAGTCTTCTTCTCGTACCCTTTCTTTTATCTGTCTGCTTCAGAAAATAAAAATAAATTTTATTAAAAATGATTTTTGTGAATTTAGAAAAACTATTGTTTGAACTAAAAACTAGTGCAAAACATTAGACTAGAAATTTTTAAAGAAGAAGAAAATTATAGATCTGTTTCCAACCTGTCAAATCAAAAACCTCTATCTTCTGAAACATTCAATTTATCAATGATAGGATTGTAGAATGATGATTTAGTTATTGAAGAAAATAAAATTGGAGTTTTCTCAATATTTTGATCTGTGATGGATCTAGTTGATGTTCTGTATTTTACTCTCTATTTTTAAGTTATATGCAAAAAGTGTATATATACATATAATATATATATATAGATATATATATATATATATATATTCTTTCATATATATATATATATATTTATATGTATAAATATTATAGATCTATATGTATCTTGTTATATTTTTTTAACACACTGTGTCGGTCGTCGGCCATACGTCTGAGAAATAAATTTTATAAATTTTAAATTCTGTAAAAAAAATAGATTTTTAGTCTTTACATATATAAATTTCGTATATATATATATCGAGTTTCGTATGGTTTTAAAAAAAAAAATTTATTAAGTTGTTTGTTATTGTACAGGGGGGAGGGTGGAAAGACGGCCGAGGCCGTACCTTCGCCCTCGGCCCTGCTGTACACTGCACACACCAGTCCTTATTGACTGCTGTGCGCAGCAGTCAATAAGACTGCTGCATGCACACTGGGGGCTATGGCCTATGTCTGCATTGTTTTATTTTTTTCTTTTTATTTATTTGTTTTTTATTTAGTTTAGTTTAGTTATATATATATATATATATATATTTTAAAATATAATTATTATGTATTTTATTTTTAAAATGAAATTAAGATTATTTAAATTTAAATATGAATTTATTACATTGTATATATATATATATATATACATATGTATATACATCTGTCATATATATATATATATATTAAAATATAATTATTATGTATTTTATTTTTAAAATGAAATTAAGATTATTTAAATTTGAATGATAGTTTATTACATTGCATGGATGCAATTTTATCTTGGATTTTTAAAAAATGTTTAATTTGGTTTATAATTAAGTAATCTTTATTTATTTTAAAATGGGCATCGTATAATTTACGGTTTTGATTAAACAAATATGTTAGACAAGATTTTAGTCTTTAGTGGTGAATGTAGATCTCGTTGAAACAATTGTATTTAATTACATAAACGGGATTGGAGTCAAACGTAATGGGGCAATCTAGTAAATGTTATCTGAATTTCTTTTCATGTTGTAGTTTTCTTTGTTCAGTGTTGTCGATGTGGGAACCGTTTTGGTCTATGAAAATCTTGTTCCAGAGGCTTGTGATTTAAAGTGTTAGTTACCTTTGTTTATGCTGTTGAGCGTTATTGATGTTATGATAGGAAGGGTTGGATGGGTTTGCACGACAGGCGTTACAACTTGGTATCAGAGCCAAGGTTGCAAACACTAAGGTCTTTGGGTAGTGTAGTCCATTAGGTTACCGTATGTGCAACTCTTGAGCTCATTTCGTACTTTATCTTGTTGCGTAGAACTATGCCTCGAGGTAGAGGACGTGGCTGTGCAAGAGGTCGTGGTGCCGGTCGTAGAGAAAACCGGCGAAGCCCCTCAGTTCCTAGCTCCCATGGTTCTGAGCATGAGGAACATCAGAGTCATCACAGCATTCCATCAGGTGGCCAGAATCCGGCACAGCCTAGTCTAGACGGTCAGTTACAGCATATACTTGGAGAGATTCTTGACCGTTTGGGACCCAAGCTAGATGAGGTGCACCAGGTTGAGAGGGAGAGAGAGAGGTCTCCGAGGCGTAGGGATAAAGATGTAGTTCAGGATGCAGTCATAGCAGGCCATATGAGAGATCTGATGAGGGCACACCCTCCCACTTTTGATGGTTCTAGAGGAGGTCTAGAGGCTAAGACCTGGTTAATTGACTTAGATCGTTGCTTCGCTATGCACCCCTACGGTAGCAATACCAAGGCACGGTGCGCAGTTATGCACTTGCGAGGCTTCGCGTCTACTTGGTGGCGCCTTGAGGAACAAAAGTTACATCTTGATATCAGTGTAGTTACTTGGGAGTTGTTCCTAGACAGGTTCAAGGCTCGTTTCCTCTCAGATCACTGGAGGCAATGCAGGGCTGACGAGTTTCACGATCTCAAGTAGTTGTCTATGTCAGTGGAGCAGTATGAGAGGCGCTTCTATGAGTTGAAGCAGTATGCAGGGATTAGCCACGATGAGGGCATGTTAGTGCAGCATTTTGTTCGAGGCTTAAATGCCCACATCAGTGGTGGCGTACGAGTCTTCGAGCCGAAGACGATGGAAATGGCAGTTGAGGAGGCTCGCTTATTGGAGGAGAATTTGGCCATGACCTTGGGTGGTCACATTGGAGTGCAGATTGGTAGTGCACCTACACCTGGTTTTAGCACTCATGGAGGTCAGTCATAGGGAGCAGGATCTTCCAGGAATAGGAATCCACCTTCTAAAGGGGGTCAGCAACATCAGCAGCAGCAACATCAGCAACAACAATCGCAGCCGAAGCCTGAAAACTTTCAATCTCAGCAAGGTGGCCATTCGCAGTTTTGTAGGGATCATAATAGGATCAGGCACCAAATTCGATAGGAACGTTTTGCATAGCCTACACCTATTTTTTAGTCAGCGCCGAGTCGAGCAAGCTTTCAACAATCCAATGCTCCATCCGAGGGTAGAGGATTTGGCCGAGGTACTGGTTGCTTCTCATGTGGGCAACAAGGGCATATCGCTAGAGTGTGTCCACAGAAGAGCACTTCTAGATTTAATCAGAGACCTGCCGTTTCTGAGCCGACAGTGGGAGATGCGGGTAGGTCTCATCGAGTGTTTTTCGTTGTCAACAATCACCAGGGTGGATACCAGGATGCAGGTGCAGAGGCTTCGGGTAGAGGACGAGGTTCTGGGTTCCGAGCTCACGAGTGAGCTCGAAAGGGTTCGATGGTGTCCTAAACGTTGTGATCTTGGTGTCATGGGAGGATGTCTCCCTTATTTGAGAATCTTAATTTTTCTTTTTATTTTGTTATTTAATGGCTTCCAGGAGTAAGCCATGTCTTAGGGGGGAGGATGTAATACCCCTCATACTGTTTAAACTTTTTATTTTCTGTGCTTTGGCTTAGTTACTCTGATGGTACTAGTATTGTTTGATTTGGTTAGTTAGACATTTGATGATACTATTATTGTTTGGTTGGTGGTTTGATTGGTAGACTATTGGTGATTATGCTTATACATTAGTGGATTTGATTATTTTATATGACATTGTGGTTGGTGATATTAGTTGATTTTCTGAATTATGATATGATGTAGTGATTTAATTAGATATGTTATGAGATGATTGTTAGTTAGAAATATTAATTGATTGGTTATATTGTAATTGTTAGAATAGGTGTGACGAAGGACAATATAGCATCACTCATTCGCGAGTGCCCTGTTATGTTGCGATTCCTTCTCACAATGTAGTATTTTGATTTAATGCTTTGATGTTATGTATATATGCACATGTACACAACTTCGTTTGTATGCAGGATTGCAGGTATAAGTCTCGATTCCACCTGCTTCGGCAGGACAGGGCGAGCATCAATAACCCAACGGTTAAATGTTGATACAAAGGTGATGATGAAGTCCTCCCGTCCCATGATGTCAGGTCGTCTCGTTGTTTGGTATTGTTTACTTTGTGTAATTGTCGTCATTGTTTGTTGTGTTATGTGTTTTGTCTTATTTTATTTATGAGGGCATTTATAGTTATGATTTATCTTAATGATTGAAATAAATTATTTATTTTTAATGTTGGATTAAATGGTATTTAAATATTTAAATGATTTAATTATTTTTGAAAAATCATATTTGGCCATTAAATAATAAATAAATATTAAATGTGACTTAATTATTTTTAATCAATTATTTGGTGGTGGATAATTATGAGAATAATTTATTTAAGATAAATATGTAATGTGAGGAGCAAGAAAAGTTGCAAAAAAAATAGAAATTAAAGCAATAAAACAAATAAAAGAATAAAAAGACTGTGTGAGCCAATAGGAATAGAGATCTGGGAAAAAGCTAGCTTTTAAAGAATTGATTTTCTTTTAATTTTGATTTTTGAGAGTTTTTGAGGAAATGGGAATATATTTTTATATTATTATGAATTTTTAGAGGTTCACACACACACACACAGAAGATCAGAAAGTTGAAGTTGATCAAGTCATTGTTGAGGTATTTTGAATCTGAAGAGATTAGTTTTGAATCTTTTGCTATTATCTGAGGAGAGCTTTAGGAAGGAAATTTGTCTTCAATCTGTTGCTGGTGTTGTCTTGGGAAGTTCGTTCTGGACTAAGAATTGGAATCGAGTTCGAGGGCATTAGAGTCAAGCAGGCATCTTCAAATTTGCATTGGACTCCAGGTTCCTCTCGTAGTCTTCTTCTCGTACCCTTTCTTTTATCTGTCTGCTTCAGAAAATAAAAATAAATTTTATTAAAAATGATTTTTGTGAATTTAGAAAAACTATTGTTTTGAGCCCGAAAACTTGGTACAAAACATTGGAGCCTATAAATTTTAAAGAAGAAAAGAGTACATAGATAAACGCTTATTTAAAGTCGAAACCTCTATCTTCGACGTTAATTTATCAATGATAGGATTGGCAGAATGATGATTTAGTTATTGAAGAAAATAAAATTAAGGAGTTTCTCAATATTTTTGATTTGTAAGCCAGATCTAGTTGATGTTACGTATTTTTGCTCTCATTTTTTTAAGTTATATGCAAAAGTGTATATATACATATAATATATATAAATATATATATATTCTTTCATATATATATATATATATTTATATGTATAAATATTATATATCTATATGTATCTTGTTATATTTTTTTAAAACACTGTGTCGGCCGTCGGCCGTACGTCTGAGAAATAAATTTTATAAATTTTAAATTCTGTAAAAAAAATGGATTTTTAGTCTTTACATATATAAATTTTAGATATTATATATATATATTGAGTTTCATTATGAACAGAATTATTAAGTTGTTTGATTTATTGTACAGGGGGAGGGTGGAAGGATGGCGGCCACCTTTGCCCTCGACCTGTAGCCTACTTACTGCAGCTGATCAATAAAACTGCTTGCGTCTGAGGGGCTTGAGGCTTCGACCTATATGCACTTTATTTTATTTTTTCTTTTTTTATTTATTTGTTTTATTTTGTTTAGTTTTGTTTTATATATATATATATATATATATATATATATATATATATATATATATGCATTTTAAAATATAATTATTATGTATTTTATTTTTAAAATGAAATTAAGATTATTTAAATTTAAATATGAATTTATTACATTGTATATATATATATGTATATACATCTGTCATATATATATATATTAAAATATAATTATTATGTATTTTATTTTTAAAATGAAATTAAGATTATTTAAATTTAAATGATAGTTTATTACATTGCATGGATGCAATTTTATCTTGGATTTTTAAAAAATGTTTAATTTGGTTTATAATTAAGTAATCTTTATTTATTTTAAAATGGGCATTGTATAATTTACGGTTTTGATTAAACAAATATGTTAGACAAGATTTTAGTCTTTAGTGGTGAATGTAGATCTCGTTGAAACAATTGTATTTAATTACATAAATGGGATTGGAGTCAAATGTAATGGGGCAATCTGGTAAATGTTATCTGAATTTATTTTCATGTTGTAGTTTTCTTTGTTCAGTGTTGTCGATGTGGGAACCGTTTTGGTCTGTGAAAATCTTGTTCCAGAGGCTTGTGATTTAAAGTGTTAGTTACCTTTGTTTATGTTGTTGAGCGTTATTGATGTTATGATAGGAAGGGTTGGACGGGTTTGCACGACGGGCGTTACACCCTCTTTCTCTTTTAGATGAACAACTCCATCTATTTTGTCTTCATAAACAAGGGGTGTGTTACTTGTGACCTTTAAAATGTTTACATTTGCATCCCTTGTTCCTTTCAAGTTGACTCCATATACAATAGATAAAGAGTGAATCCGCTCAGTGCCCACAACATCACCATCCAATGGATCCAACACCTTAACTTTATCTCCTTCTTTGAGTTTATCAATACATTCCTGCAAAAAGAAAAAAATAACACATTATAACATAAACTTGCATAAAGGCTTCCAACAAATAACACATTATCCATGTTCCTACTAAACTCGCATAAAGGTTTCCAACAATTTTTTATGCATGAATAACATAAACTAATAAACTTGTATAGTTTTCTCTTTAGATTACAACAGCTACATGTAGCTCAATCAATATCCCATTCAGACAAATAAAAAATTGTAAGATTTAATATTCAATACCATAGAACATAGAAAATAAGATTAAATGTGTTCACTGAGGTCATCACAAAACTCACCGTGTTTGGAGAAGCAAGCTTCTTTCCACTCAACATACTAGCAGCTGATCTTTTTACAAACCCATTTTGATAAGCCTACTTGTGCAAACACATCAACAATTTAAATATCAACAAGCATTCCATATTAACTATTGTTCAGTAACCTTATTACAAACCTACCTTATAACATAGAAAACAAGAGAAAATTTAAAAACATACATTTCTACCAAGATGAGGAGTCAAAAACTAGGAAAAAAAATATTTTTTTATCAAAAACTTGTGGATGATAGTTAATTTTTGTTCAAAATTTCAATTCATCTTATAAAATCGAAGTTAACATTTTGACAAAATGATTTGACTAGGTATAGGGTTGGTTTCGGTGGGATGACATAGCCAATGGTAGAATAGTTGTCTAAATGGCTTGATAGGGGTTGGCGTCAAGTCCTTTTAGTACAAAGTGAATCCCTAGGACTGGTAAAAGGGTTTCTTCAATGTAAATGATGGCACCAAAGTGGAGTTTTGATAAATATGTGAAGGAGTTGACCTTCTGATGAATTTTTGAGGGAGACGAATGACAGTGAGTAGGGCATTTAAAGGGAGCTCGCATTTATAGCAAAGGAGGAAGAGGAGTGAGGGTTTTGAGGTTCTCCATAAATAGTGAGGGTTTCTTTTATTATACTCCAGAGAGAGTTTTAAGTGTTTTAAGGGTTTTAGTTAGTTTTTCAGATTTTATTCCTTTCATTTTTGGTTTAGTATTTTTGGCTCCTTTTTCAAGAAGCTTAATCTTAGTTAGTATGATTACAATGCTGCAGAATTTGGATTGCTCTAGTTTGTCATTTTTGACAATGGCTTTTGCTTGTTTTGGATGCTCTTGAAGCGCTTTGAAATGGGTCCTCAAACTGCCCCCAAAAAGTAACAATCTTAAGGTGTAGAGACCCTTAGAGCTTGCATAAGTTAACCATATTTTTTCATTTCTCTCGACATAAATTTTTCTAGCTAAAATTGCTTGAGTATATTTACCGGGGGATTTATGTAATGAGATTAGCACTTATAAAGGATAACCTCTTTTTGCCAACAATTGTTTCTCTTTCCATCAAAATATTGAAACCCTAAGCCAATAAAACATGTAAGAAAACTGAAAAATTAAAGGACAAAACTCATAACAATGCTTTTTAATCTCATAATTGATAAAAAACTATATCCAAAGTTCAAACAATTTTAGAAAGGGAAAGACAATGAGTCAGTGTATCATAGAATAAATTCAGTATAATTTTCTCCAAGAGATTGCTACTACTTGCATTCAGAATACTGTAGTCAATATGTGCCTTGCTAGGTATTCCTAAAATCACTCTGAATATAAAAACAAACTAAATCTCAAAAATAGGGAAAAAACAACCAAATAGATGAACCAACATCCAAATAATAAATTCTGGGCTATCAGACAAGCTAGTTGTAGCCATTAATAAAACCTACCATATATCAGAATATTAACAAAGCAAGTTGAATGCCAAAATAGAAAAAATGAAAAAACATGCAACTGTACAATAAGAACATTATAAATCTAATATTATATAACTCAAAAAACATATTTATCATCATACCAGTAGAACCAGAAAGAGGAGGTGCAGTTCTATTAGAAAGCATTTGATATTCTTCCTGATCAAAAGCAGTCCAATCATTCAATGGCATGTTGACTTGATCATAACCATTTCTGTCATCCAAAGTATCTTTTCCTTTTGACCATGTATATGGGAATTGTCCACTAGAAATTAAGGACTTTGAAAAATGACTTGATTCTCCAGAAGATCCATCCTGTCTTGCAAATGAGAACCTCGACTACCCACTATTTTGCAATTTACTTGAGCTTGATATATCTTTCGGGAAACCATTAACCCTATCTTTCTCACCCAACAGTGCTTTGGTAACAACATCATGGGGACTAGTTATTCAATCATCCTCCCAAATGTCAATCTTCAAAGAAAGAATATTTGAGATAAGATTGTCCTCCCCTGTGTCTGTACCACTATTACGCCTAATGTGGGTTTTATCATTTTCATGCCTTTCCAGGTATTGTGATCTTGCTGGTATAGAATGACCTTCATAAATTTGCTCGCTAGTTGACACATTGACCTTTATAATTCTATCTTCTGTAATGCCAAAATCTTGAAATGAAGGTATCAAAATAGAACCCTTAGATCTTGCTTTAAAGAAATTAGATTTCCCATCAACCATGCCAGTTTTGTAACTGTTTCCATTAAGATTGTCCAAATTTGAAGCCTCTAATGGTGAGACTGTGCTTAGGTCATCTTTTGGTAAGGTTGTGTTTGCACTACATGCTTCAGCTATAGTAGTGGATTTCCATGAATAAAAAGGCTTTTTATTAGTCTCTAAGGAAGATCCATGTTTGAATTTTCTTCTTGTTTCTGAAAACATATGTGCAACTGATCTTGAACATTGTTCTTTAGGCTCAGTTGAAGTGCACAGATCTTCAATCTCTGAGACACAAAATTCCTTCACTAATTTAACCATAATTTTTTTGTTAAGTGTGTTGCTATCACTCTGTAACAAATTTGTAGAGACTATTGTTGCATCCAGCGGAAGCTTGCTAGCATTGAAACTACTATGAAAAGATCTAGAGCTTTCATTTAATGCTGAGGTACTTAAATCATCAAAATTGTTATGAAATTTTACAGAACCATCCTGACAAAGCTTTCTAGTCATATGACCAAACAATACAGATACATATTCCAATTTCTCTTACCATCATTATGTATATGTGAACTGCCTAAAAGGGCTAAATTTTGTAACGAGTTATCATATGTCCTTTCAAGAACTTCATGAAATCCATGATTTTGCTGCGAACGACTCTCACTAAGCCCCCTTTCAAGGCTAGCTTCCCTGATATGTTTTTTCTAAATTTGACATGACAGCTGAAGAATCTGCAGCAACACCATTTGTCAAACTTTTCCTTGTTTGGTGGTTCTTCATATTCTGTTTAGAAGTCACAGAACATGGTGAATGTTGACTTGTTTGTGACCCATTACTACTAAAAACAACCAAATATGGTTGGACATGATTAGAATGCAACAAAGGGGTAGCTACTGCTGTTGCTACCATAGCAACCGACATGGGTAAATTTGAAGGTGGAAAAACTGACAATGTATGAAAGGAACATGATTTGAGCTTTGTGGAAACTGGAATAACTGGTGCTTTTGAGGGTAATGTCTTCCCCTGTGTAACACGCAAGCCCCTAAAAATAT
>VDFB02370240.1:0-21115 GCA_007258455.2 Sequoia sempervirens
CTCAAAGTCTTGTCTATTAGCTTGCATTAGTCACCATAGGTTTCATACCTCATTCCTTTTCATTGCATATACTTGGCATTAGACTATCCCTAGGTCCATATTTTCATACTTAGGATTAGGTAAATCTTAAGCATACCTTTGCAAAGTCATTGTTTTTGACATTATACCCTCTTGGACTAAGTTATCAAACCTCCTTTAGTCATTGTCCTCTTTTGTGAGATTCTTCCAACTCAAAAGTCTAGTTAGGGAGACTCACTAGTCATTTAGACCTTGTCAACTTGTCATTTCCAATGAAGTCCTTTAGTAGTCAAAATCGAAAACAAAGTTCGAGTTTAGAGGTGCTTAGATAACCTTGTCTTACATTGCATAGAAATTGCATATCCTTATTCACAAAAAATCCAAAAACATTACTCATTTTGGTTTTCATCTTGAACCTTAGACTTCACATAGTGTCATACTTGCATTTAGGCTGTCATTCCTATTTGAGCAATCTCATTTATGGTTGAAACCAGAATTCAAAAAAAAAAGAGACAAATGGAAAACTTTAGACAAGACCCCCATTTCTTGTCAACAATCCTCCGCATATGACTCAAACTGGACCTTATACGATCCATTTACCAATCTAGACAATCAACCTCCAACAACAACGCAATCCTCGTCAAGCAGTACATTCAAACTCTACTTGCAAAGAGATGAAAATGGTCAGCTACTTCAAGAACACATAGAGGCATTGACACAAGACCTAGAGGCCTATCAGATGGCTGAAGCAATAGCTCGTCAGGACAGAGACAGATTTGTAGCCATGCTCTTGGTGGAAGGAGCTAAGTTACCACGAGGGTTTGATGCCAACAGCCCTAAATTTGACACTTCATGACCCTATTGCCAACAACGCCAAATAACATATCCGTAGTAGTCAGCGCTTTAAATACTCGAGCAATGCTTCCTTTGAGATTTTGGCGACAGTACATACCACGCCCAACATCCCAAACATCTCCAACACAATAAATGCTACATCTATTGGGGGATCACAATCATCCACAACATCCACAACACTACCCCAATCGGATGGAACCACTCTTGGCTCCTCAACAACGTGAGCAAATTATTCCAATCCTCTTTTTACCACGACCGTAAATACCACGGGGGCATCATCAAGTCACCACAATCCCCCTTTGACAACTACATCTACTACCATGAACACAACTTCGACAAATCCGTTCAGTAGTAATTCACAAAATCCTTTGGGAGGAGCCACAAGACGTATCTTTATTAAAGGACAACAACAAAACATTAACACGACAACATAGTCAAATGTCATTACCTCCCAAGGTATGAACACAAATGTCCCCCTTGTACAAAACCAACAATTTACACAAGGTGGCCAAATAACACAACCCATGACATCATTGATACACCATAACATTCATGGTCACAACATCCCCCAAATAATGACACACATGGCTGGGGGACACATCCCAACATACTCATCAACATTCATGCCATCAGGGCGCAAATCATAACTTCCAATGCACCAACAACACCGTCATGTACCACAGCAATCCGTGCCACCGCAATGCACACCCAACACTCCATACGGATAGGAACACATGGTGTACCAGGTAACCCAACATACGGAAACGTAAACAACCCTACCATAGATGAACTCAAAGCAAGAATGAGAGATATGGAGAAAAATATGCAAAACATGTACATTTCAGGTAGGAAATCGGAAATATCATATGACCTGGATGTATACCCTTTCGACATGAACTTACGTATGCCTGCATTTCCACCAGGATACGTATCACCCAACTTCACAAAATATAGAGGCAAAACAAATCCCATTGAACATGTTCGCGAATTCGCAACCAACTGTATGGATATCGCCTACGAACCAACATACTTGATGAGACTTTTTTCCAAAAGTTTGGCAGGCCAAGCCCTTGAATGGTTTTCAACTCAAAAGATATCGGGCGGATGAGCTAAAACAAAATTCATAAAATTAAGTACAACATTGACGGCGGATACCTCTATCACTAGCTTGTGCAATCTCATGCAAGAAGACTCTGGTGAGACATTTATTCCATTCTTTCAAAAATGGAGAAGCCTTGCTAGTCGATGTCACATTGACATTCCTGAAAGGGAAAAAGTTGACATGTTCGACCAAACACTTCTAGGGCCCCTAAAATTTGCATTGCAAATACATTGTTGCACAAACTTCATAGAATTGGTCGAAAAGGGAGTCCAGATTGAGAAAGCCCTTATCATAAAGGGAGAACTGAGATATGGTTCCAAAAGCATGAGGCGATAAATCCACCCGGTACGACAAAACAAAATGTTAAGGTTAAGAATAAGCGTATTTACAGATGGCGGTGTTGTTGATGCCAAGTACCCAACTCTTGTAGGTCAGTATTAGCCCTAAAGGGGTTCAACAACAAAACGGACCAACAGCGGCTTGTTGACACCTCCTCCCAGCCTTTTCAAACAACCAAGGGGTCAAAAGATAGTCAAGGGCAATAATATCGTCCAAATGAGACAATTTCCTAGAGATTAGCACATACACCCATTTGGGTGAACCCGTGAAAGAAGTCCTTAAAATGCATCCAGCACGGGGTCATCACACTTCCGGATATCAAACCATATGACCCAGGACAGTTCAAACCATCATGGTGGAATGACAATGCACTTTACGAATACCATCGAGCCAAAGGACATACAACCTCTAACTGTTGACAACTGAAAAACCTAATTCAAGATCTTATTGAAAATCGCACAATCGAAGTAGGTGGATCACAATTCACCTCCAATGCAGATCATACTATCCATAAGAATCCACTGCAGGATCATGGTTCTCATAATGCATCCACGTCAGGTTCACAGAACCAAGCTAACTTCGCCCAAGTCAAGTACGATTATTCTAGTGGACCAATTATAAACAATGTCTGAACTGAAGATGGGTACATCAATACCATTATGGTCAAGAGAGCACCCCAGTGTAATGCTACTACTCGCAGTGGCAAGGTCACTATAGCTGGTCCACTTACCCCTAGACAAGCCAAAATCACTATACCAGGCCCATCTGTTAAACAATCACAACCCGCTTCATCTGCTAAATAGCCAAAACCTATCTCAACCCCACAACAGTGGAAACCCAAAAGTCAGTTCAACCTCATTGACCAACTAGGAAAGACTCCCGTGCAAATATCTATCCTTGAGCTGCTTCGTATCTCTCCTGCGCACAAAGAAATCCTAGACAAAACTCTCCTAGAGTCGTCGGTCCCTAAGGACATCGATGTCAATCAGTTTGAAACTATGGTGGGATATCTCACCACGCCGCACCATGTCACCTTCTCGGATCAAGACTACTCATCACATAAAACCAACCACAATGACGCATTACACATAGAAACTTTTGTCCACAAGCACAAAGTTAGACGGGTTTTAGTAGATGGCGGAGTAGGGTTGAATATATGCTCCCTCAAATTGGTTAAGGCTCTTGGGTTCTCTGATGCGTGCATAGACCCAATGAAAAGCATAGTGATCAAAGCATATGATGACGAGGAATGCTCTTCAAGGGGTGTTATCTCTCTCCCTATCAGAGTGGGACCGGTCATTGTAGACACAACTTGCCAGGTCCTGGATTTGGAACTACCATATAAAATTTTACTTGGCCGTCCATGGATCCACGCTTTACAAGCCGTTCCATCAACATACCACCAATGCCTCAAGTTTCCTTTTGACGGTACAGAAGTCACCATATACGGAGACCTCGACCCTTTCCAATATTGTACCAATTTAAGGGGTATCTCCAGTAAGTACCTGCCAATCGGTAGCTAACTGCTCCTCATCATCCAAGTACATCGACCATCTCCACAATGCACGCTATCTTCCACATCCGCCCATCCACGCTCCGGGTCAGACCACCACCTTCCACCAACCCTAAGACTGAATCAACTGTCAAAATCCAGGACCTTGGCTGCGGAGAATTCAAACTGCACACAGCATACAGCATAACAACAATGCCTAGATCTCCCAAGGACTATGGTCAGCCATGTTTCCGAATGGAACCTCAGGAAACCTTCATAGTCCCACCGAATATAGTTTTTATCAAGTGGGGAGACATGAGTGAGGAAGACCTTGCTGACATCACAGGATGGATCTATAAGGATACGGTCACATTACCCCCACTACCAGTTCAAATATATGGCAAAGGTTATGACTTCATGAAGGCTAAAGGCTACGATGGTACTAGTGGCCTTGGAAAAGACAAAACAGGCTGAAGGGAACCCATAGAAACTTTTCAAATTCTGAAGTATCTTGGATTAGGGTTTGACTCACTTGCCAATGACGATCGACGTACTTCTGGACTTTCAAATGAGCGAGTACATGCTTCTGACAGTGTCGAGACTACTAGGGAACCCCTCACCGAAATTGACTCCCACAAGTGGGAATTTGGCTTAGAACGATCCCTAAGTGACTGTTGTCTTGATGATTTGTTTGTCAAACCAGGGGAATTGACCTCTGAACAATGATTTTGGCAAACATTCAAAATTAAACAGGCACCAAATAGTCAAAGCCCTACTACCACTTCCCATAAAACACAATAGCCATCATCTGACCCCCCTCAGTCTAATCTATCCGAAGTGTCAGACGACATTGATAACCAGGGCTCTAAAACCTTCACTCCTTATTACGACAATGAATATGACACTAGTGAAGGAGAATATTGGATAGAGTCCGATGTAGAGTTGGATGATGATAACCTCATCTACAACATCAACGAATCCATCTGCATGTTGTCCGCATCTTCACCCCAATTCACAAGCCTTGACGATGGCATCTCTTTAGTTTACCCTGAACTAGTCGATTCAAACCAACAAGGACCGCCAGTTCTGGACACATTCCAAAATGATGAAGCCATTGCCGAATTCATGGGATTACGAGAAGGCATACCCAGTGGGGACCACAAATCAAGATTTGCTATTGATTTAGACTGCACCGCATACTTCGGCGAGACTGTCCAGTCCTCTAGTCGCAAAAGTAAAAATAAAGTAAAAAATGAAACGTCTCTAGGTGAAAACCGAAAGGCACCTCTTGACGATAAAATAGTAAAAATAAAGGATGAATCTGCGGGTGAAAACCTCTCTGAGGCACCCAAAGATGGAGGACTGGACTTTCTCCCTGTGCAACAAGAGAAATCGGCCATGCTTATTGAGGACACAATAGAGGATAACATTTCAACTACAGAAGACCCCAAGATGGTCCTATTTTCCGCATCATTGACTGATGAAGAGAAACCAGAATTTCATAAATTCTTTACAAAACGGAAGATCAACTTTGCATGGTCCTACACTGACATGCTAGGATTGGACCCCAAACTCGTTCTGCATCATTTTCCACTATTACCCAATGCTAAACCAGTCAAGCAGAAGTTGTGCAAAATGCATCCCCAAGTTGCTCTATTGGTCAAGGCTGAGTTAAAGAAATTACTGGATGCCGGATTCATAAGGTCTATAGATTATGCTGAATTGATTTCCAATCTAGTGCCAGTGACAAAGCCAAATGGGCTGATTCGGGTATGTACAGACTTTCGAGATCTAAACAAGGCATGTCCAAAGGATGACTTTCCTTTGCCCAACATTGACATCATAGTCGACCTAACTGTAGGACATGAGATGCTATCCCTCATGGATGGTTTCTCTGGTTATAATCAAATCCGCATTGCTCCTGAGGATCAACACAAAACAACATTTACTTGCCCATGGGGTACATACTGTTGGAATGTCATGCCCTTTGGTCTCAAAAACGCAGGTGCCACATATCAAAGGGCTATGACCACGATCTTCCACGACATGATGCACAATATAATGGAGGATTATGTAGATGACCTGTTGGCCAAATCAGCAACTAGGAAAGATCATTTGAGAGTACTCGACATAATTTTCAAGAAACTTGAAGAGTACAAAGTTCAGCTAAACCCTAAGAAGTGTGTTTTTGGGGTCACGTCAGGTAAACTATTAGGGTACATAGTTTCCCAAAGAGGCATAGAGGTTGATCCGGCAAAGGTCAAAGCAATCATAGACATGCCTCCGCCCAGAGGGATCAGTGAACTCAGAACTCTGCAGGGCAGAGTACAATCTATTCGCCGTTTCATAGCCCAATTGGCAGATAAGTGCCATCCGTTCCAGTACCCGTTGCGCAAAAGTGTCCCCTTTGTATGGACGGATAAATGTCAAGAGGCCTTCCAACAAATAAAAGATTACCTACTATCAACACCAGTACTCATGCCGCCCATTCATGGAAAGCCTTTGATTCTATACATCTCGACTACTAGTTCAGCACTGGGGGCATTGCTGGCCCAAAATGATCATGAGGGAAAAGAAAGAGTAATCTACTACATCAGCCGCACATTGATAGGCTATGAGTTGAACTACACATACATTGAATGTGCATGCCCCGTTGTTGTCTTTGCATCCCAAAAACTAAGACATTATATGCTCAGTCATCAGACACAACTGGTTGCCAAGATTGATCCATTGAAATATCTACTAAGTCGAGCAGCATTAACAGACCGGTTGGCAAAATGGGTCATGATCCTAAGCGAGTATGACATACAGTATGTTGAGCGCAAGGCAATAAAAGGGAAAGTAATAGCAGATCAACTAGCAGATGCACCGATTCAAGCCACTCATCCATTAGTAACTGATTTTCCCGATGAGTCCATTTTTCATGCGGAACCGGCAGCACCATGGAAGCTATATTTTGATGGGTCTCATACGAGTCATGGCTCAGGCGCTGGAATCTTGTTTATCACACCATAGGGAGATTCAATTCCTAAGTCATTCAGGATCACTTTCCCTTGCACAAATAACATTTCCGAATATGAAGCACTGGTCACAGGTCTCAAGTTAGCAATCAAATGGAAAGTTCAGACATTGCTTGTATTCGGGGACTCCCAACTAGTAATCAACCAAGTGAATGATGACTATGAAACAGAGGATGAGAAGTTGCTTCCCTACAAGAGGATGGTGGATAGTTTCCTGACGTACTTCCAACTGATTTCTTTTGAGCAAATCCCCAGGACACAAAATAAGGCAGCTGATGCAATGGCTACTATCAGTTCTCTCTTAGACATCCCTAAAAATGTGCCACAGTTTGAGTTCTTAGTAGAACAGCTTTTGATACCGGCATACGATATCCCAGAATCAGAAATGGTTTGTGAACTTGTTGGTCCCAAATCTCCTTGGTATCAAGACATTTACGATTACCTAAAGTCTCACACCCTCCCACCAAACCTGTCAAATAACCAACAAAAGTCCTTCATTAGAAAATCCGCAAGGTATGCCATTGTCAGTGACACCCTCTACCACCGTAGTTTCAACGATACCCTCCTTAGATGTCTTGACACCGACGAAGCATGTACGACCTTATGAGAAGTACACAATGGTATATGCGGATCTCATTTGAGTGGTCCTACGCTAGCTAAGAAACTGACGAGACTTGGGTATTATTGGACGACAATGGAAAAGGATGCAATTGAATATGTCAGGACTTGTCACAAATGTCAAATACATAGTGACTTGGTCCATGCTCCAGCACAAGAACTTCAGCCCATCACTTCTCCTTGGCCCTTCGCTCAATGGGGACTCGATCTCGTGGGTAAGATTCATCCAACCTCATCCAACGGCCATAAATTCATTATTACCGCCACTAAGTATTTCACAAAGTGGATTGAAGCCATCCCATTGACATATATTACTGGCAAACAAATATCAAAGTTCATCCTCAACTACATCATTTGCCACTATGGCCTTCTGCAGTCCATCATCACTGACAACGAACGTCCGTTCAAAAACCAAGACGTACGTGAGTTATGTGAACGATTCCATATCCAACACCACTTTTCATCTCCATACTACCCGCAAGGAAACGACCAAGCTGAGGCGTCCAATAAAACCATTGTCAAGATCTTAAAAAAGACTGTCAATGACGCTGGTCGTGACTGGCACATACAACTTAACCCTGCTCTGTGGGCTTATCAAACTAGCATTCGTACTCCTACAGGGGCCACCCCATTCGCCATAGTCTTTGGCGCTGAATCCATCTTACCCATTGAGGTCAAAATTCCTTCGCTACGAGTCTCCTTGAAGGGTCTTACTAATGAAGAGGACTACTGACAATCACGCCTGCATGAGCTGGAAATGCTGGATGAAAGAAGACAAAACTCACTGAATCATCTCCAAGCATATCAAAACCGCCTTTGTCGCAGCTACAATAAAAAGGTTAGGGTCAGAAAGTTTGACATCGGTGACCTAGTTCTTATGCAGAACCCCAAGAACCAAGCAGACAGAGAAAAGCCAGAAAAATTTGAACCAAACTGGCTAGGTCCCTATATTATCATATCTTCTTTTGGTTCTGGAGCTTATCAATTGGTAACTCCAGATGGGGAACAGTTGACAGAACCCATCAACAGTTTACATCTCTGAAAGTTCTACGCATAGCATCAGAGGATGGAGCTGAGAATCATAAAATACAAAAAAATTAAAAAATGATCAAAATCGTCACCTTGATAAAAACCTGGCAAACAGGCGTCTTGGTGACACCAAAAAAATCAAAAAGTCAAGAAAATAGTAAAGAGAAAAATGATTCGTTCAATAGTGAAAACCTGGCAAACAGGCACTTTGGACAAGTATTGTGGTAAAAACCTGGCAAACAGGCACCATGCGTAATCAATCATTGCTCTGCCATCTACTGTCACTTGGTCTAACTTGGCCTAGGATGAAAGGTATTTCTGCCATTATTCCGCAAAATCGCCATCACATCCTACCCTACCTGTCTTAGTAGATAAATGATTGACATCAAGTCCTGACGACTGTCTGTCTACCAAGTCAGCAACATCCCGTCCATGTCCCTTACAAATGGCTAAGTCTTAGACCTGATTGGGGGAAAAAAATTTATCATGAAACTGCAGTGGATGTCACACATGATCTTGACAATTGGAAAAAATTCTTGAAAAAGACAAAAACATTGGCAAAAAGTCCTGAAAAAAGACAAAAACATTGGCAAAAAGTCCTAAAAAAGAAAAAAACATTGGCAAAAAGTCCTGAAAAAAGACAAAAACATTGGCAAATAGTCCTGAAGAAAGACCCAAAAACATCACAAAAAGTCCTGAAAAAAGACAAAAACATTGGAAAATGGTCCTAAAGAAAGACCCAAAAACATCGCAAAATGTCCTGAAAAAAGACCTAAAGATCATAAAACGTCTTGAACAAAACCAAACAAAAACATCAGACTGGTCGAAAAGCGCGAACACATGCACATCTCTTGTCAAAGTCAGTCGTGTCGAATCATTCTTCATCATCTGTCGAACTACGTTGTCTCTGTGCATTTGCTACGTAGGCAAGACTCATATTTGAGTCCCCGAGACATTAGGTCAGTCCTTTCAGGTTTGTCAAAATAAAATCATGACGCAATCTCTGCTCACCAAGACAAAGTCATTGGTCGTGTCCAACTACGAGGTCTCTGAGTGTATGACATAGGTAAGGCCATCTATTGATGAGCCCCCGAGGCCACACTAGGTCAGTCCATTAGGGTTCATGGCACTACACTGGCACACACGTCAAAAGTATTCAATCCATTTCGACATGGGGAAACTCCTAAACTAAAGTAAAACAGTCATTTCTTCAAACATGGCTAATCTCATCAACATGTCACTCATATCATCATGACAATATCAGCATACGATCAAACACAAGACAAACTCGGTCAAAACAAGTCAAACTGTCAAATTTTGGTTAGTCTTCAGATGAGTCCTTCTGAACGATAACCTCTGTCATTTACGCCTTAGGATGTGTCCTTCCTAGGCGTCGTCATCGTCATTCGACATTTTGAGTGATTCTCTTGATATTTAAATATCACTCTTCCCAACAGCAGTATTCTTCATATGTGTCCTAAAGAATCAACTCTGTCATTTATCCCTTAGGATGTGTCCTTCCTAGGCATCGTCATTATTTTGAGGGACCCCTTACGACCATTAGGGATCAAATCCTCTCGACATTGGCATTATTCAGGATGTGTCCTTCCTGAATTCACCAATTCTCGACATTTTCCAAGGTCAATCAAAACTTTAAACATTTTGACATCTCGACATTATCAAACATGGCATCTTGGCGCCAGAACAGTGAATATCCAGATGCACTTGGCAAACACTTGACAAATTGTCCTTTTGATCTTTTATCATGTTATTAGTTTTTCAGCGAGATCCCAATAAGCAGGATTTAGAGAAGCAGCGACGTAGCATGACAATTGACGCGCATGACTATTAGCTTCTCAGCGAGGTCCTGATTCTGGGATTTAGAAAAGCAACGACATATCATGATAGGGACTTTATTTTTGTATTTTGGCAGTCATGTCACTAGTTTCTCAAGGATGTCTTGGAAACATGATTTAGAGAAGCAGCGACGTTTCATGATCTGTCCTTGTCTTTTTCTGTTTGTGGTTGATTAGGACAACAAGACTGGGGCAATCACGCTCATAGTATGAGTCATGATCATCCTTGTCTATGACTGTTTGTCTTATGTAATGGTACAACCTTGCACACCTTGATCTATGTCATATCATGGTGTTTGTTGGCCATTACAACAGTTTGCCCAATGATGATTAAGAGCAATAAATATTAAAAGTCCTACAGTAAAGTTTTGAAGGATTTGGTCTAGGAATTTAACATGCATTTTTCATAGGGCTCGTGTCTTCTCTTCTTCGATCTGGTCATCTTCTCTCATCAGCTTCGTCGTCTTCTCTCGTCCATCCCACGATGATATCCTGTGACATCCAAAAAAACATAAGTGCATACATAATCATATACATTGCATTAGGTCCATAAATACACCATACACATCATTAACATAATCATATAAATATGCATTGCATCATCATGGCATCAAAATCACCAATAGGCATCATAGGACATACATGGCATCATAAGTTAAACATCATACATGTCATAATATATAAAGCAAAGAGCATCACATAACACATGTAGGCCGCATCAAAAACTGCATAATCATATAGAATCATCTCAAAAAGGTACAATGTCATAGGATAGAGTCAACGGATATCCCAAAAATGGAGCTCGCAGGCTCATATAATATACATAATGTGTCATCACACAAAATGCCCCTAGGGTAGGCCCTCATCATCCCCTCGAGGTGAAGAATGTGGTGGAGGCAACTCTGTCACGGGCGCTCAAACAGTAGGTGGTCTTGTAGCGACCTCTGCCTGTGCCACTATCGGAACTGAGAAGGCAGGTGTCATCTCAACAGTATAAAACACCCGTGAAGTCACTGCGGCTGGACTCTGAGAAGTAGAAGGATCAACCACTGGTGGCTGGCCCAGTACTGACCTCTGTGCTGAACCAGTCGACCCATGGCTGTGACCCGGAGTGTGCCTGCACGAATGATGGGACCTGTGCCCTGAAGTATGTCCTGTCGAGGTAGAACCTTCGACACTGGTATGGCTCCTCATACCACTACCACTGCCTGACCTGTGTCCGCTACCTGTCCTCGTCTGTGATTGGGACAAGGTAGGATCTCGTCGCTCTGGCGGCACTGCCTGCTCATAGAGAGTCCGGTACTGCCCCAATCTCGTGCTAACTCTGGCTAACTCTCGAGCCATGTCTCCCATAGGTCCTGTGCACAAAGCTGCAAACTCGGTACACCACTGGACTGCATCCTGTTGGCGGATCACTGCCTGATTCCGCTCTACTCGGGCTACCTCCAAAGCTGACTGTAGAGACCTGGCTTGTGCCAAGCTGGCGTCCAATCTCTGCTGAAGGTATGCCACTCTCTAATCGGTTGTAGCATCTCGCGGCAACCCTGAAGTGGACGGTATCTTCTCCTCCCCCTCCACCATCTGCCATCTGAGAAGTCTCTCGGCCTCACCTATGGCATCATCCTCCTCATCATCATCATCATCCTGCCCTGCCACCTCCTCCTCCTACCCACCCACCTCCACCTCCATCTCTGGCATATCCTCATGCCTCTCTGCCTCCGCCTCCTCCTCATGTCTCCTCACATCCTCCTCCTCTCCCCTCACCTCTGCATCCTCCGCCTCTCCCCTCACCTCCACATCCTCCTCATGTCTCTCCCCCTCGGCCTCCTCCTCCTGTCCACCCACTGCCCTCTCCTCCTCCTGTCTCTCCTTGCCCTCACCCTCCTCACCAACCTCTGGGATGGCATCTAATGCCGCCCTCGCCACTCATGGGCATACCCTCCGGACCTGTCGCTGCCCATCTCACTGTTTCCTCCGCCCATCTCCGCCATCATCTCCTCCCTGGCCTCCGTCCCTGCCTCCGTCTCCACCCCTGCCTCCATCCCTGCCTCCACCCCTGCCTCCACCTCTGCCTCCATCATCCCCACCCCTCCCTCTGCCTCCGCCCCTCCCTCCATCTCTGTCCCTGCCTCTACCTCTCCCTCTGCCTCCATCTCTGCCTCTGCCACCTCGTCTGACCCGTGGCACTCGCGGAATAACTGACCGCCTGTCAACTGGTGCTGGCCCGTCCGGATCTGTCAAGGGAACTGGTCGGCGTGCCTGCCACCATAAATCATATGCCGACGTCGTACCAGGATCTGCTGCTCCTCCTCTCCAACCCCAGGCCTGGGCTACTAGCCCGTCTATCTGCTGAGTCGCAAATGCTACTGGGATGGTTGGCCCCCAAGAATACTCTCGGGAGGACCTAGCATACTCTGCTGTCCCTACGGGCACATCCTGCTGCTCGCCAAACTGTCTCAATACACGCTGTGGCAGGTACATCTCAATGATCAAGGACATCTGCACTGTCCTGCCAATAAGATATCTGTACTATCTGCAGAAGCTGAGATGCTCGTCCTCATCATCCCATGCCTCACAATCCTTGTACGGTCTCCAGTTGAACGTCAACATGGTATCGATCTGATGCCGCCACCACCCTGTCTCTCCCATATGGGTCTGCTGTAATGCGCCGTCATAGTAGTACGAGTAGGGCATCCCCTCGGCTAGCTGTGGTCTCTCAATAGGAGGGCGGAATATGGCAATGTGCTCCCATGCCCAGATCATCATAAGAGTGGTCCCATAGGAGATACTCTCTCCTCTCTTGTACACGACGTCGTGAAGCTAATGGTAAAGCATCCCTAGCAGGCAAGGACCCCACGCATAAACTATCCTGTTTCGCCTCATGTCGACTAGGACGTCCCCCCAACCAATCGGAAATCCATGTCCTCGCTGGTCAGGAATCAGGATACCCGCGATCATCGTCGCCAGAAATGCATCGAAGTGACCGTAGTGCTCCGCTAGGAACTCCCATCAGATCTCGTAGCCCTGAATCCCCAATCCAGCACCCTGATCCCGATAATAGGCGCGGAAGGTCTGCTCGCCATGTCGCAGATCATAGACAATCCGCTCCCCTTGAATAGGAATCCGGAGAATCTAGTAGACGTCCTCTAAGGTAATAGTAGCCTCACCCGTCGGCAAGTGGAAGGAACAGGTCTCAGAGTGCCATCACTCGCATAATGCGGTCAATAATCTTCTGTTCGCCTGAATGGCGGGCATGAAAGCAGCATAGAATAAACCCAGTCGCATCAATCGCCATCGCTCTCGTGGGCCTAACTGATCAGCAAACCGAAAGGTGATCGGTCTGCTCTCCCTCATGTAGATAGGGGAAAACTGCCTCTGCAAAAAAATGAACACTGCATCAGCACTTTTTGGACAACCGACAACATCATGGAAAGCAACTAGGGGCATGAAAACATCAAAGCAAGTTATATTAAGGAAACAGGAAAATGCATCGCAAACAAGCAATTGCGTCTCAAAAACACAACTGCGTCGTTCAAAACATCAAGTGCGTCTCGAAATGACAATTGCGTCTCGATATGACACTTGCGTTGTGAATTTTTGCGAGTGCGTCACAAAATGGCGATTGCGACACCGTAATACAATTGCGACGGTCAAAACAGCATTTGCGTCACAAAATATCAATTGCGGCTTTCCAACGGTCATTTGCGACTCGATAAGTCACTTGCGTCACATGACTTGTCATATGCGGCGCAAACCACTGGTGCAGCCAATTTGGTCTTTGCACTTGCATCGCGATGCATCAAATGCGTCAAACGCGAAGGCAATTGCGGCTTACGCGAACGCATATGCGTCGCGGCGCATGCGTTGACTACCCTAGAAAGCATTAAATAGCACGTAAAATGATAAAATGACAAAGTGAGTTTAAGGTACATACCGCCAGCTCTGAGCCCTCTGGCCGTCTGAAGGTCCTCACGATCTCTCTGTGGTGCTCTGACACTGGAATAACCATCCTCGCTGCTGCGCCTTTCGCTCTGAGCTCTCAAGTTTCGCAAGGTAAATAGTAAAAGTAAATTGACTTTTACCCCTTTGTCAACCTATTTATAAGGTCAAAATGGCATTTTTCAAACAAAGTCAATACTGGAGGCTCACTTGAACACCTTTGACTTCCTCGTAAGTTGCTTTAAACATGTCAGAATCTGAAACCGACTGCACCGTTATTTTTCTGGTCATCAATTTGATTTATCGGGACCCTTTGCAAATTTTTCTGGCACCGCTCAAAATTTGAAAATTTCCCGAGGGGGCAATGATACTCAGTCTCGCGGGGCATATTCTTGGCTTATTTTCTTTGTCACAATGCGACAAGTGACATTATGACAAAGAGGGGCAAAATGTAGACACCTAAAAATGACCTAGGCCTGCAAGCTTCATTTTACCACTTTCATCCTATCATAATTATGACATTTAATTATGTCCTTGGTCCACATTCGACTATTGATTAAATAATTCATAATTATTTAATTAATTCATGTCATTTATTCTTCATGATTATTAAATAAATAAATTTTATTTATTTATTAAATCGTCATTAATTGTCTAAGTCTTCCTTTAATTAAATAAATTTCTTAATTTATTTAATTCCCCTTTGTCGTTTATTTCTTCTTGATTATTAAATAAATAAATTTCATTTATTTATTTAATGCGTCACTAATGGTCTTAATTAAATAAATTGATTAATTTATTTAATTAATTGGTCTTATCTGCTAAATTAAATAATTAAATTTAACTATTTAATTGCCAATTAATATTCTCTCATTTTAAATAAATTAAAATTATTTAAAATGTCATGTCAATCTTAACTGTCAGGTCCTTTTTGATAAATAATCTGAAAAAGATTATTTATTATCTCTCAAAATCCATAATTTGAATTATTTTAATTCAAATTAGTAATTAATCTTCTAAAAATCAAGCAATCGGGCAAATTCTTGATTTTTCAAATCTTATCTTCAGTTCACATCTTATCTCTTTGATTTTTCGAATCTGGCAAATCAGGCAATCTTATCTTCTTGATTTTTTGAAAATCTTTATTTCTTTAATTAATTTCCTCATTTATTCTCCACCGTCGATCTGATTTTATTCTGACCGTTTGATTAAGGATTTTTCCCTAACCCTAATTAGGGATTCTCAGGTTTAATCTGGATTGTTCATTTTAGGTTCTTGTCATTGATTTATCTCGTTCGTCCATTCGAAATGGCCTTTTCTATAAAATGCCATCTTCTCATTTTTGAGGACACACATTTGGCGTAATTACTATAGGCATTTATTTACTCTCACATGTTCATGGTCATAGGAAATCTTAGTATTTCAATTTTGGGCATTATTTTAGACATAGGCATTGGTTTGTAGACATAGTCATTTAGGCATATCAAATCCTTCAAATCTTGTTGTAGGGCTTAGGCATTTTAGATAGCTCAAAAGATGAATCTGAGGGCAGCATTCTCCAGCAAGCAAGAAGGTATTACGAAAGGGAATCATGGAGGTATCAACAATCAGGTATAATTGTTCTTTTGTCTACTTCCTTTGTGTTTCGTAAAATCTTTGGGTTTCGTTTATTGTTTATTGTTCATTGCTAACACTCCAAATCTGAAGAAATCCCTTGATTACAATATTCATTTATAAATGTCAAAATTCAATATACATAGTTTGACTTGGCATTCAATCACCACATAGTCAATACAATATTACATCAATGATACAAAGTACATAAAATAAGATGGAATTCCACTATGATTTATCTTCAAAAGCTCACCTCCATTGGTGGATAAGAACATGGTTCAGTTGCTTTTCCACCCAACCACGAAGCTACGCTTCCCTGAAATTCTTCATTCAATCGAAGAATGCTCGACCCTACATAAAATACTTAGCAAGAGATATAGTGTGCAAGGCAGAATCTGGTGTATGCCTAACTACATGCATTTCTATCTACTTTTAAAACATGCAAGTTCCATGTTAGGTAGAGACAAAGAGTAATAAATAAAATTATTCCATTCCACATAATGGATGCAAAGCTTGGCCAAGCTCATACTACATAAGCAACTTAAAATTAGATTTTGGAAAAATTCTACACTCTCTAGCATCCATCCCAGAAGGAAAATTTCAAAGAAAAAGGGGTATCCCTCCCTTCTAGACCATCCTCTAGCATCATCAATGTGCTATAGTCTATTTAGTACTTTTGTATCATTGCATCACAATCTATTTCATCATACAACATGCAAATAATCAAATTAATTCTATATTATCCAATAAGACATACATCAAGTAATCTACCATTTACATGGATTCACATTTACACCAATAATATTCTATTTCTTTCATTTCTTCCTTTGTAAATGAATTTAAGCAAACATAATTCAAATCAGTAAATAAGTTGAAATAAGAAGGTATATCACATGTATGTGGACATGCATAAATGAAGAATTTATGTATGTACACATATATGCCATAATAATCACAATTTGAATATGCATATACATTCTTAAGATTAAGGTAAAAACCATTCTACATGCAGATTTTCAAATTCAAAAGATATCAACTACTCAAGGTGCACAATTTTGATCTTACAATAACCAGAAAATTCAAAAGATAATACAAGGAACAACAACTTCTAGACTTTGGCATGAATCTAAATTCCATCTAGAATATAACAAGGTTGTTTACTTTATTTAGAAGAAGTTGATTCTAGAAATAATATGAGATATTCAAGATTTGTTCATTTCATTCACTAGTCTGACTTGCTTGGAGGAAACATGATGTTATTCTATGTTCATTCTATTCTATACAGATATTCAGTTTAAATGTAATCATATCATTTAGTAATCAGTCAAGAGTATAATAAGTTGGTTTAAAATATGGTTTCATCTCTTTGGCCTACTGAGAAAAGTATCATTCTGATTTTGCTCAGGAATTATCTCTAGTTTCCATGTGTCATTCATATTTAAACATCACTTAATCCTTTTATTTAAATCAGATCATCATAGAAAATAACATTTTGTTCTACTTATCTTTTAAATCCCACATATATACACAAAAAAAGGGGGTCGATAAGCATGTCATCGTTAGACGATAACATGCTATCGATCAAACATTAAATTACTTTATTTTACTCATTATCATACTATTTGATGGTTCTGCTTCCCACATACCCACGACACCGTTTGTTTAGAAGGTAGATAGTCATTCGACCTTGTTAAGATTTAAACACTTGAACAACTATGTATATATATATACATATATACACATATACACATCGCATGAGATTTAAGAGGATCATTTAAATGTCGTGAAGGGATTCTTACAACCCTCGGCCTACTAAGGCCTAAGCATTGGTAGCAACAAAATTGAATATAACTGCCTACATTATCAGTATTTATGGGATGTTATTAAAACGTTTGACAAGTAGAATAACCTAGAATGATGGTATGATTCATAACATCTTTATCAGAATGATGCAAGATCGTTCAAGAAGAATGATGTGAAATCATTCATTGATATACATATGGCAGAACTTAGTCATTACATGCATTACACCGAATGGTGAAAACGTTCCCAATTGTGCTATGAAACAAAATGAAGAATACTGTTTGACAACATGCACTAATGTTGGACAATAGAATCGTCCATATATGTGTATTTTACGCAAAACGATAGGGATTGTTCTGAGCCATCTTTCATGCTTGAATGGTCCTTATCATCTAGCCCAAAACAAACAGGGTTTGGGTTTATATGCCTCGAATGAAAGATGTTGTTCAACTGGATATTATGGGAGAACAACACCATACATGATGTTCACATAAACAGAGAACTATATATGGGCTCACATAATAGAGCAAGCATATCATGTCAGTTAAAGCTCGATTATAGGCATTCGAGCTGACCATGTACATTCATGGTAATATAATGATGACACAGAGAAGGTATAATAGTGGTTTCATCCAAAAAATGAGGCTAACAGGGGAGGGTTAACACAAAATGAATCTGAAAGCCAGAGCCACAAGTACACAAGCAATGTACAAACATAAGGTAAAACTAGGAATTCGATGCTCTATTCACCCAAGCAATACACATGAAGGTAAATTCATCCAAAAATAGTTCAAAGGAAACATCTAAGAAAAAAAAAATACCTCTTTGTCTAAAAGTTTTGGTGTTTTTTCCTAGTTTTGAAATGTAAACTATTGAATAGGACAATTGAGATGGGGGGTGAATCATTTGTCACCAAAATAAACACTTTAATAATTTACCAGAACAAGATCTTGATACTGCTTAATTGATTAATCATTAAGTACAAAACTAAAAGTCATCACATAAACACAGTAACACCAGATTTATGTGGAAAACCCAATAAGGGAAAAACCACGATGAGGATTAACTCACACTATAGAGAATATCGAACCGATTACAAAAAGGCTCACTTCTTGAAGCAAGGACTCACTGTCCACAACGCTACAACCTAGAGATACAAAATATGGCTAACTACTAGAATACAAGAGTTATGGCTCACCGCCAAAAGTATGAACTAGTGGAATACACCCTCCTTGTGTTGATTTTAGTTCTGAATGAAGCTCTATATAAGTAGTACTACTTCTCCCAGTAGTCGTTCAATAATTTTTTTATGATCTTCAGTTGATAACTCAATTAGACTCGTGCCATGCACATACACTCCATTATCTTCGCCTTCTTCACTCACTCTGCTCTTTTGCTCTCTTCTGATGTTTTCCTCTCTTCTTTTCTGAAGAGTTTCATGTATATATATATATATGTATATTTTATTCATCAATTAGGTCAGCATCATATAACGTTAACACATTTCTTATGTCAAAAAAAATCCATAAAATATCATAATCATAATATATTCCATAGGCTAAGTCAGCCAAGATGTCGAATATCAGAATCATAGCTTGTCTCACAATGGAAACCATACCCAAAAACCAACACATCAGATCACATATAACAATAATCTTCAATAGGTAATAGCTTCCAGTAACATCTCATACATTCAGTACTGTGTTGACATAGATGGAAACTTGTTGACATTAATAAAAACCATTTGATGCAATCCAATTTCCAACAATCTCCCCCTTTGTCATTGATGGCAACACAAGATGTGAAAAGCCACCAACAACAACCTTTGTAGTTCTTCCCTTTTGATGAGCTGAAATGATTTCCATTATTTTCACATGTTCTCTCTCCCCCTTTGACATCAATTGAAAAGAATAGAAGATTTATCTCCCCCTTAGTCCAAAATTTTCATACCAAAATAGTCTTCAAAAATGTTATCAAAAAAATGGTTCTTTACCTCAATCCTTCATCTCTTAAAATATCTCCTTGTATTGTTCTTTTAATTTCAAAAGAATTGTCTTCCAGGAGTCCACTTCCAACCTGATGTTTACACAAATGTTGTTGTTCATCACTATCGAATCAATTGTTTCCAGGAGATTATCCGGGATAGTGATATTCTATTCATTCTTCTCAGCTTTCACCAAGAGATCGAAAAGTTGTTCCAATCTCAATTCAATTATTTCTTTTACTTTCTAGAATGTCTTCACAATGTTATCCCTCTGTGCCAGAATGCCTTCAATTTTAGACTGTAAGGAATTGATCCTTTTCTTCTATGCTCCATCCTTGTCATTAAGGATATCATATGTTTTTCCAATAGAGTCCAAGTCAAGCTCAATAGCATCGATCTTTGCTCTGTAGTTTTTGATAGCAGTAGGTCACCAGAGAAAACACCTATACATATTGTTTACATTATTGATGCATGTTTTCAATTAATTTATGCTCTCAGTCAATCTCTTTTGTGCATTTCCACACCTTTCTTCCATGGCCAATTGAATTTCATATTTTTCTTTTATTTCACTAGGTGACGGTGCCTTTAGTCTGTCTTCAATCTGCTCAATCAATACTTCCATTAAAACACTTGTCAATTCACTCAAATAAATATCATTATGAATTATGTAAATAGCCAAGGCATATGTGATCTCATCTTATTCATATGATGGTCTTAACAACCAAACATCTCCAATCTTCTTCATTCCATCAGATTTCTCAAGAATATTCAACACCTTCTCCTTAGTAAAATCTTCTTCACCATCCATTGATGCCAAATCAATTGCCTCTGTGATCTTTTCTTCCTTTTCTTCTTTATTTCCGGAGGATAACTTGAGATGATTCTTCTTTCTTTCCTCTTTCTAGAGGAGGATCTTGCTTCAGACATCCCAACTAGACTGGAAACCATGCTAGAGCTCCATACATTTATTTTTTTTACAAAGTATTATTTACAAATCTTTTCCTTTTCTGCTAGACATTCTAGATACCAATAAACCTGCTTCCCAACTGGTATAACTAACTTCCACACAACATTCTCTTTCAATGGTAATGATTTTAGAAAATATATCATCAAACATATAACGAGAGATCCAAAACAAAAAGGGTAATTGTCATTCTTTGTCATAGTAATACTTTCCATTAATTGATTCCTCAGTAACTCACACAAATCGAAATCCTCATTTTTTTCAACCATTTGATGCGCAACTTAAACGACAATCACCAAAGTAGAGCCTTCCCTATTTCTAAAATAGATCTTATATGAAATGTCATATGCCACATACCTTATCATAGGGCTGATTATAGTATGAATTAGAAGTGCACTTTGATCTCTTGTTACCCCAGTTAGGGCTTCAATAGTTTCTTTGTTCTTCACTGAATTCTTTACTAGAATGGGTACATTATTGTA
>VDFB02370241.1:0-30513 GCA_007258455.2 Sequoia sempervirens
ACCGTTTGAAGATTACTCATGTGGATTCTATTTCAATGTAAATCTGGGAGTTCAAAGCCTTCGGATGCATTCTGGGAGAAACATTCGTCTAAGTGATCGGACCATTACATTCCCGCTCCTATATTCTCTTGCTCTGTTTATCTAGAGGAGATAGGATAGATTAAAAGTTAGCTTAGTTGTAGTTAAAATCTGCAGAAACCAGAGAAAACCTTAGCTGCAACACATTGTGTTTATGCACCCTTGTGTCCAGCCGCTGAGTAAAAAGATAGGAACAGTAGTTTACTTTACTTTTTATGCAAACATCAGCAACAAGAGGGAGCTTCCCCTCCTAATTTAAAGAAACAGTTACTACACACTTGCAATAGCTGACCGTTTCCAATAAGCACTCTAGAGGTGCTAATTGAAATGCCAACATAGATCATGATCGGTGCCCTTGAGTGATTGGTATATAATTTATCCTCCGATTGTTGTTAGATCATTATATTTTAAGCTACTGCAAGTGAGGGATAGGCAGCTTCATTAGATAGGATGACAGCCTGCATGTCTTGGTTCTTATATTTCCTTTCTAGCCAATAATCACTCTTGTTTATGTGTTTGGATACTCTGAAGATGTGAACCTTAATTCAGGACTGCTTTACACATTTGGAGTTCATAATCAGGTACCGGTTGGATACTCCTGGCTCATGCGTCTTCTATATGTACTGGGACATTTCATGAGAATGGGCATGCACTTTATGGTGATCTGTATTTTATGATGTGTGGTTTCTATTGTCTGTACTCTGTAGTTTTCTCTCTAGGTATTCTATGGGGTAGTGTATTTGTTCTTGGGGTTCTTATCATTATAGGTAGATTGGGTGGCTCTCCACAGAATCTGCTGCAAAGAGCTGGCATCTCCATCCATACCTTGAAGAGGATTTTCAGTTGTTCCAGCCTGACACTGCTGAATGTGGTAAAAAGTATCTTAGGCATGGATGGTCTCACAGATAACAATGGGACTTTTCCCTTCCATCAATCCTGAACTTTCTTAAGCAGTCAAGTGGTGGAGGTTAGGGATTCCCTTGAAGCTCTTTTGGTACTACTGGCACGGGATTTGGAGGAGCTGGTGGAGCTGTTGGTCCCAACAGCTGCAGAGACTCTGTGACTCCAGTGAATGTTCAGGGGTAGAGTTTTAAAGCGATGAAAGTGGAGCTTCATGATTCAGTTTTGGAAATGAACAATCTTGTTGTCTTTAGCCAACACATGCAAATGGTTATGAAGCACAATGTTAGTTTCTCAACACAAACGTTTGCTGAAGGTTTATAGTGATTACAGATTGCCAAGACTTGAAGGTGGAATCCTTGTGTATTCAGTTAGGAGGGTTGCAAATTGCAATTATCAAGGGGATTCCATTGGAAAGGTTTGACACTTCTCAGAGCTAAATCGGTTTCTATTTCTGGAACTGGCATGTACAACAGAGCATATGATTGAAGGAAGACTGCATCTAGCAGTTTTGGACTTGCCAGTTAGGGTGATTCTCAACTCCCAAAATTATGCTATGTGATGGATCTGTTTCTTTTTGGTCTTTGATAGGTTTTCTTCTCTTATTTTTCTGTGTGAGCCTGCTACTCTCCTTAAGGAGCAGCTTCTACAGGTTTTTTTTTATTCTGTTATTTTGTTTCTATGCTTCTCTTGTTTTTGGGCTGGGGCACCAGCATAGAACCAAGGGTCCTTATCTAGAAAAAGTACCGCTTAAGAGGTCATCTATATTAAGATGGATCTGTGCTAGTTACATGTTAATTATTATGTATTGCAATTTGCTAAATGTTCTGTAATGGTTAAAACCCTAGAATTTTATATTTTTCTAGTTTCTAATTTTCAGAAATAACTTAATCAGATCTAGGGTTTTGCAATTTATAAAATAGAGCTTGCAAAATTCGAGCTTGCTACTTTCTAAAACAGGGTTATTTAATTTTTAAACTGGCTTTCCCTTTATTTTTTATTTTTTATTTTTAAACTTGCATTTTCAAATTTCTAATCATAAACCAGGATCCTAATACCAATTTAGCAAACTCCAATATTCATTTAGGGTATTAAATTTAATAATTTTTAAATTACAGGTGGTTAAAAGATTGAATTTGCTGATTTTTAAATAAAGATTTCTTAAAAGTTTGGGTTTACTCTTTTTAAAATTAAGATTTGCTAAATTAGGATTTCCTAATACCTGATCAAAACCACACAAATTATAAAAGAGAACTTACAGAATCATGCAAAAAAGTGGGGATTCCAAGCAATTGTTCTTTATTCCTCAGTTTCCAGATAGATCAACTCAAAATAAGAAGAAAAGCTGCATGTGGATAAGAAATTACTAAAACAAAAGTAGTGATTCAAGAGGTTTTAGAAACTGTTTAACAATTAAGTTCCAATTTTAACAGCAACCTGCCAATAATGACAAACTATAGCCTTTCTGAATAAGCTTAACACAATCTCCCATATTAGATTAGTTCAAACTAGCATATCAGCATATAAGTCACATGGTGCAATATGCATACCGAAGAATCTAGACTATAAACAGAGGAGCAAGTATCAGAAAACATACCTGAATAAAAGGATCTTCATAGAGAACTCCACTATCTTTAAGGCATAATGCTTGAAAGCGCTCAGCAACATTTCCTATTGGCTGCATTATTCACATTTTCAAGATATAAGAACAAACTTAATGTTTGAAAGTGTACAGAAGAAAGATATTCAGCATGCCAGTTCCATAGATCCATATGAAGGTCTTGAAAGGTTTCTACATTGTAAATTAATTTCCCTGGAAAACTTTTCTCAGATAGTGGGGGCACATCTCCTTCTCACAAGAGACGAGGATAAAAAAACTGGATATCAAATGTCCCCTGGCCATTCTCTTGACCATTCTTGTCTGTTGGTCATTCTCGTTTCATTATGCTATATGATTAATTATTGTCCCTTTGGCATTTCTATTGAGTTGATACATAATAAATTGTAATCAAATATGTTTTTGTGCTTTTGCAAAGAAGTTTCTTGTGCCAACCCCTAGAATTATATTTTGAAGCGGAAACAAAGCATCCTAGAAGCTTGTTCACTGATTTTCACATTCCATTCTATACTGTGATTGGGGAAAAGTTATTTTAAGGGACCACAAATGCTCGATCCTTAAAAATTATAAACAAGAGTAGAATGCTATACTAATCATCTCTTTATCTATTTCCTGGCCTATGTAAGTTTTAAGCATTAAGCCTTATAGAATTCACACAACTTGTGTATTTAAGTGTTTCTATTCACACAATTTTTAGACCAGATTTTACCTTATTTGTTTAACTTTTATTATAACATTTGTACAACTGTAAGTGTCTTCAAGCAATTCTCTTCACATAATTTTCAACGCCAGAATTTAACTTGATTGATTAAACTGTATTATCTAAGCCACAGAAATTTCACAGGTAAGAGCACTCAGCATATTTATTCAAACTTGGTGATAGTATAAAACTTTGATGTGTATTTTATCTCCGATTTATTTTAAGAATTTAATATTTATCTCCTATTGCCCCTATGAATCCAGACCATGATTACCCATTGTAACTTCTACTTATGAATCCAGGTTGTGTTAATCCATTATAAATCCAAACATCTCCCTTTCTGACATGTAAACAATGTGAGTCTGTTGTAATTATGAAAAACGATCTTGATTTTCCACATTTTTCTGCTTCAGTACACTGGTGTAAGCACAGTTAATGTCACAATATGCATTTACAACATACAAGTAATCATGGGAAAATATCAAAGATCAAAACTGCCAAAATATATATAGCAATGTACAAAATCGAAATAAATTTGTAACACATTGCAGGCAAATATAGGAAAGAAAAGACTGAAAAGGAGACTACATCAAAAATAAAAGAATAAAACAACAAAAGCATCGAAAAAGGAGGTGCCTAGCAATTACATACAAGTACAAACATAAACAGCCAAGCAAAGGGAGACATCCCAAAGCAGAAAATATAGATTTATTCACCATCTACATCCATGTTTATGAATGAACAGAATTTCCAACATATTTACCTGTACTGAGCTTGGCTGTTCCCCAAGAATTGCCAGGGCTAAAGGATCTGAAACTTCAGGAGGGCCTTCTAAAGACAACAATGAGCCTGAAGGGGTCGAGACAACTGGAGCAGGAGGACCTTCAATAGCAAGTGGACTCAAAAGATCCCCTAATAGATCAGGTGCTGGAGGTGCAGTTTGAGCATCTTGCTTGGAAAGAGCTCCATTAGCCTGGCGTGGTCCTTGTTCAACTTTGCCAACATCCTGCAGCATTTACAGATATGATATTATCCACATTTACACATTGAAGAATGCTCCCAATCTAATCACAGAAAAGAGAGGACAGCAAGAGTGTTAAATGCTAATATTTTCTCAAAACAGAATGGAATAACATAATGATCCTAACAGCATTACAAGTCTTACAGGCATTTTTATTTGCCCGGTAGGTAGAGATCCATTAGCAGGACGATGATCTGATACAACTATAGCACTTGACATTTGTTGTTGCACTCGCAATTTTGTAGCACTCAGCTCAGCTGTATCTACCTCTGTATCTTCTGCTCTCCTCAATAGTGCAGACTGATAATAATGCAGTAAAACTCATAAGCAAGTGCAGATGACTCATGTAGTAATAAGGACTTTCAAATGTATTTAGGAACTCGGTCTCCTAGTTCATTGCATAGTGTCACATCTCAACCATCATACCTGACGTTCAGGAAATTTGGGCATTTCAGCCAGTATGTCCATTAGAACTGGCCCTTTCTGACTCAATGCAAAATATTCTACCGCACGTTGTTGGATTTCTAAATCAATATAGCTTTCGTACCTGCAACCTTGTTTATGTCAGCACTGTTTTAATTAACTCCTACAACACTAACAAAATGCTTCGAATAGAGAAGAGTTGCTGCTTGTATTCCTAGCAAAAAGCTCATATTATTATAACTTACTAAAAAATTAAAAACAAAATTAAGCTGAATTTTTTTTTCAATAAATTTTTCTTTACTTGCTAAAAACTGCCCAGATATGTTCTTGCAATTCTTGATCTGGAGGTTGAGTATGCATCAGTATCTTTGCATAGGTGTTCAAAAGAAGAGCAACAGTGGAGATTCTGTAGCCACCATTCTGAATGTTAGGAGGCCAAGATCAAATAATGCTTTTGGTGCTTGAAAACTAATTTAATAATCATGTAAACATGCTCAGAAAATCTTACGACACAGTTGGGAGTTTGTCATGAATGACGGTAAAAATTTCCTTTGGGCTACAACCAGGCCTTCTAGCCAGAAGGTGACTGTACTCTCCAAGTAGATAAGCACCAACCTGTAAGCACACATGAAATTTTGGTTTATGTTACTGGAATAGCTTCTGAAAGTAGGTTTCATAGGCAAGATTTTAAACACTCTTTTGTTCCATGACGATCATTAGAAATTTAGAACTCCAACGATGCTATGGAACCAAAAGGTATACAATAATATTTCTATACAGCATTTTCGTAGAGCACTATTCAAATAACACAAAGGCATCAAAAATATGTCCAATATCACATTATTTTTTACTAAATGGTACATTTTTTTGGTAACACATAGGAACCCCATATACAAGTGTACACATTCTCTTGCAATATAAGTCAGAATAGTAAGTTTTTCCCAATGGCCTTCCTCTTGTTCACTCTGCCAATCTGCTTGCAGTTCAGCTTTTACCTCCTTCAATTCTTGTGATTGTGGATCATTTAGATTGACACTGGCATCAACGGTTGTATTTATCCATGAATGGGCAGGGTATGGTTTAAAATACAGATAAAGAAGGCACTGGGGAAACAAACACATAAAAATAAAACACCTAATATAAATAGGCCCTATTATGTTTTCAAATATAAACACACATAATGTGCCATATCCTAGCTGAATCTGTATCCCAGAGTTTTTAAAATCAATATTTACTTATATCCATACCAAACACCACACCAAACACTGTATCCATGCAACTTAGCTCCACAGTCAAGGAATCTGTGCTCAATTTGACTACCATTGCCATCCTAGTAGTTTTGTTTTAACTTTTTATATCATATTTTCCCTCAGCATAAATCATTCATTTGGTTATCTTTTATACATGCGGCCAGTCTTCAGTAAAAGTGTTTGATGTGATCATAAACCTTACCATGATATACTTTCTCCATGCTCGCATTTGCATTTTCAGCATGAAATCTGTTATACTTCACCACATGCTGCCTTCTGAAGATGTTTATTCTTTGTTAAGAGATCCCTTCACTAAATGAAACCAAAGACAATCTCCATATAACCACCAGATACATTTTCACAGTGCTATTCCTAGTGAATAAGCTTGTTAGAACATACACTTAGAATACCTAGAGAAGCCAAATGACATTGTGAAAACTCCAAAACCAACTTGTCTTCCTTAGCCATGCCAAGTGTTTTTGTCTACAGAACTATGTGCACTGCTACCTTCATCATAAAGTACATATACAAAATATGTACACTACTACCTTCTTCAGAAAGAAAACATACAGAACATTGTAGAGCCTCCATATGTTCTGATATACAGTGCATAGGTCGCTTACCACACCTTAGCCAGAATTATGTATTGCCCATGGTATCTAGGTTGAAACTTTTGTCTTTCCTTTTCCTTCAACATCATTTACTTATGTTGTTGCAAAATTGCAACCATAGTTCACAAACTCAGACTCAACAAGCTTAAATTTTGACTCAAACTCTAGACTTGGTAAAGATTCAGCATATTACAAAATTACATAAATTTGTAAAATCAACAAAAATAGTGTATTAGAATAATTAAAAAGAATTTAGAGCATGCAAGTCTATTTTGATCATAGTAGCATAACTCAGAATGAGGATTGACTTGACAAATCCAAAATTATAAATGGAATCCAATTGCTCAGGATTTAACTGGGAAATTTTCTGGAAACTAAAAAATGCTGAATTATTCATATAAACAGGGGGTAAATGCTATTTTTATAATTTCAATAAATAATCATGTCTGTTAACATATCATTAATTTTTTTAATAAAGAAATGCAGCCAATAATTTCTTCAATGAAGATGTTACTAGTCAGTTGTGAACAAGACAAAAGAATCTTAGTAAATTTCTCACCTTCACCATTGTCTCGTGCACAGCAGGTTTGTCAAGGTATTCCCGTGCCTTTGCTGCAGCATATGGCTATACAGAGAACTTTCATAAGCATTTCAAAATCCAAAAGATTATTTCATGTAGACATGACATATAATTCAATATCTAAACAGTCATTATGCTATATCTGATATACCTGCAAGTCTTCATTGTTTGTCACAAACTGAACCACTCTATACCATATGTCATCGCTTATGAAATCACCAGCTTTGTCAATGAGCTGAAGAATCACATCTACATACCTGAAAATCAACAAAAAAGACATTGATAAATGTAATTACATTACCCCTTATGGTATACCAAAGCAATGGAATACAATGAAAATCTATTCAAATGTATATCTTATAAAATCTTTAAAGTATCGTGTAGAAAATTCATAGGTTTATAGTGACTTAATACTAGTGTTTCTTTGAGTTTCTGGGACAGGAAGATGCATGAGTGAGAGCGGGAACAAAAAAAATTCCTCAATTTAGGGACATCAAACAGTATATACTGTCAAATGGGTTGAGTTCAAATGGTGAAAGCATTGGGTTCTCGCTGACGAGACTTCAAATCCGCAAAGGGATCTGAAAGGTGGATTTTGAATTTTCAAGTCATAGACTCTTGGACCCACATTGTAGAATTCTAATGTATATGTCTATGTTGTAATCAAACATGCTATGTAGCCGGTTCGCAGGGTTTTGGCCCGGGTCCTGGTCCGGGTTCACCCTGGGTCCGAGTCCTGGTCCTGTCCCTCTGCTGGTTCGACCAGGGTCCTTGCATTTGGGCCTTGGTTCGCCGGTGAAGAACCCGGGCGAACCCGAGCAAACCCGGGCGAACCCAAGGCGAACCCGAGCAGAACCCACGCGTCTGGGCAGCAAAAAGGCGTTTTTTTTATTGTTTCCTTCACTTTGACTTTGACCCACGCCCATGGGAACCCTAAAAGTGACCTCTAAAACATATTAAACACCTAAACTACCTCATTTTCATTCATTTGTTTTGCAAACAAGCATTTTCATTCCAAGAGGCTGAGTTCTTATTTTAACTTCTTGGATTGACAAAAGGAGTTGAATATTGATTGTTGAAGCTTCTACAACGATTGCATTGCCATTCCTACAGATTTGCAAGTGTTCATTGGCTGCTACAAAGATTGTTGAAGATTATTTTTGCAAAAAGGTATGTTTTTCTCATTTTTTCATTCTTTTTTTGTTTGTTTTACAAACAGAAACTTTGTTTTGCATCTTTTTTTTTCTGTTCTTCTATGAATGTATACATTGTGCAAGATTCAAAAGAGCTAGGTTTTAATTTTAAAAAAATTATTATATTTTGTTTTCATTCAAATTTTGAATGTGTTGTTTGCAAAACAAATTGCCATAGGAATCACAATGTCAATGGGTTCTACCTCCGGCTCCATAGCTAAACCAAACCCAAAGTTCAAAACAAGTGCAAATTCTCCTCTATGGCAGTATGTTGAAATGATAAGACAGCTTCCAGGTGGTGGTGGTTATGTTTGGAAATGCAGTGGGTGTGATGTTCAATATTCTAGTTCATACCATAGGGTGAAAGCACATTTGTGTGGCATAAGTGGAAAAGGCATCTCACCTTGCCCTGGAAAGAAAGATGCCCCTATTCAACCTGAGACAATTGCAAAATACATTATGGAGCAAGAACTAGCAGATCAACGGGAAGCCCAAAAAGGAAATCACCCTTTGTTAAATAAAAAATCAAAGGGAATGCAGCCCCCATCTAATCCCAATCCCAATATTGTGGTAGAAGACCACCCATTTATGGCCATTCCAAATCTTCAAGCTCAAAGTGCACAACCTTTTGCAAACAAGAGAGCAAAGGGACCTTTGGAAGTTGCATTTCAAAATGAGAGTAGAGCCCTTGCCGACCAATGTGTAGCAAGATGCATATATGCCAATGGACTATCTTTTAATGTTGTTCGTTCTCCATATTGGAAAGAGATGTTGAGAACGGTTAATGAAGCTCCAAAAGGGTACAAGGGCCCGGGTTATGAGAAGGTGCGTAGCACTTTATTGGAAAAGGAGGTTGAGTTGGTTGAAGATGCATTGAAGCCTATAAGAGATTCATGGGTTGAGACAGGTGTGTCCATTGTTTCAGATGGTTGGAAGGACTCAAAAAATCGGCCTTTGATCAATGTCATAGCGGTGTCCCCTAAAGGGGCAATGTTTTTGAAAGCCGTGGATTGTGAGGGGCAAGTAAAAGATGGGCAATTTATTGCTAATATTCTTATTGCAGCCATTGAGCAAGTGGGAGCCCGCAATGTTGTTCAAGTTGTAACGGACAACGCAAAGAATTGTAGAGCTGCAGGGTTGTTGGTTGAGGAAAGATATTCACATATCTTTTGGACACCTTGTGCGGTCCATTCACTCAATCTTATGCTGCAAAAGATTGGGAATAAAATTGAATGGATCAAACAATTGTATACTGAGGCTGAGGACATTCAGATGTTCGTCACCAACCACCACTTGTCTCAAGGGATCTTTAGAACATTTTCAAAATTGGAGCTATTGAAGGTAAGAGAAGTAATATTTACATTTGTCATTTTCTGATTTTCATAATTTGATTGTTCAATCTAATTTAAATTCTTCTTTAAAGTTTATTTTTAAATATTAATTATTTTCTTTAATTTGCAATAGGTTGCAGAAACCCGCTTTGCCTCTAATACAATCGTCTTGAGACGACTTGTGAAAGTTAGGCAAGCACTTTTTAGCATGGTAATTAGCACCAATTGGTCTATATGGAGGCAAAGCAGCACTGAAAGAGCAACAAGAATTAAGAGCATGATATTAGATGACTCATGGTGGGATTGTGTGGAGTATCTCCTTAGCTTCACCGAGCCCATTTTGAGTATGATTCGCTATACTGACATGGACAAGCCATGCATTGGACAAATATGTAATGGTATAGACTCAATGCTTGAGAAGATCAAATGCACCATAAATGCAAGAGAGCAAGACCCTGAAGAGACTTTCTTCAAACAAGTGCATACAATTGTTGAAGAAAGATGGAACAAAATGACAACTCCATTACACCACCTTGCCTTTGCATTGACTCCAAAATACTATAGCTCTCAGGTTCTTTCACAACCAGGAAGGCTTCCTCCATATAGAGATTTAGAAGTGGCTGAAGGGTACAAGGCAGCATTTGTGAGACTCTTCCCTGATCGAGATTTGCGGAGTGTAGTCACGGATGAGTTCACTGATTTTGTGCACTCAAATCATCTAGATGTTGATGCCTCCCGTGATAGGTTCTTAAAGGATGCTCATTCTTGGTGGTACTTCCATGGACAATACTTCCAAAATTTGCAGCCCCTTGCAATCAAAATTTTATCACAAGTAAGTTTAATAAATTTTCATATTTTAGTTTTAAAAGTTTCATAATTCCATTTATAAATTTTTAATTGTTTACTTTGTCTTCATAGGTTGCTAGTTCATCCGCATCTGAGAGGAATTGGAGCACATATTCTTTCATCCACTCAGTAAAGCGCAATAAATTGCTGTCAAAAAAAGCGGAGAACTTAGTATATGTGCATTCCAACTTGCGTCTCCTTTCACACAAACAACCTAACTACAAGGAAGGGGAGACGAAGTTGTGGGATATAGTGCCAGAGGATACTAACTTGGATGCTTGTAGTTCCCAACATATTGCATATGAGGATGAGGATATCCAACAGGAGCATGGGCACATTAGTAGTGCTAGTGATGGTGCCATTGGCACTACTTGTGATTCATCTAGTCTTCCTACATCTAATGTCAACATTGATATGGATGATCTAGAGAATCCATATGATGATTAAAACTTTGAAAGTGTTGTAATATTGAACTTGAAGTTTGAACAATGAATATTTATCATGCATGTTTTAAATGACATTCAAGTTTATGATGGTTTTGTTGTTTATATGATGTTATCAGTTATGTGATATTCTAATCCTAATTCATGCTTCTAGGCTGCATATATATATATATATATATATTTTACATATTTTGTAATTTGTACTAACGAACCCAAGACGAACCGAACCCACCCCCCAAAAAATTTTGCCGAACCGCCGAACCGAACCCGCGAACCCGAACCCTAACCCAAACCCGAACCGGCTACTTAGCAAACATGTTATTATCTAAGATTCTAAATTCACTTGTGGTGCAGTGGTGGTCTTTAAGTGTGCGGTTCACTACCTAGTGTGGCTGCCACCTCTTAGGGTGTGGTGTGCCACTCTTATGTGATCACTTCCTTTCAATGTCTGGTTGGCACCCTAATGTGGTCGCCGCCCTTATGTGGTCGCCACCTCTTAGTGCTTGGTTCACCGCTCAAGTGTGTGGTTGGCTGCAAACCCTAGCAAGACTCAGGTTGGATTCTACTACTGATATATCAATTGGTAATTCAATGCCAATTTTCAAATCAGAAATGTTAATGATAAATCAAAATGGTTTATATCATAGCAGCATTATCTGAATCGGGATTGACTCAGCAAACCAAACATATAAATAAAATTAAATTAGTTGGGAAAAACTTAGAAAAAAATGTGGTTTTCCATCTGAAACAACAAAATACAGACTTTTGTTTTGTTTTCTAAAAATGTGATTTTCCTGCTTGGTTGCAAAGGTAAGATTGTAACAGTGCAAATAAGAATTGATGAAAACACAAAAATGAATCAAGCTTAGGTTTTTGAACATGAAATAACAATTTTTTTAGTTTTGGAGACCTTGTCGTCCCCCACTTTATAGGTACTTGGCCTTATTATTTAAATTATTTTTCAAGGATCTCAGTTTGACAAGATTGAGGGTGTCACAGTAAAATTGGGGACAGCAGGCCATCTTGCAGAAGGACGACATCCCTGGAAACATCCCACTTTGGGCAAAGATCCTGGGGCACTCCCCAAAAAAGTTAAAATTGGGTACAGGGAAGGGACATTTTGTCCCCATCCCTCCGTCCCCTGATGGGGGAACATGAGAATAAACCTATGGATATGTCCAATTTAATACAATAACAACTTCCAATTTATTTTGGCATCATGCTAAATATAAGCTTAACCATACCATACAAAATTGAATGAAAATAGAAGTATGTCTAGAGTCTGTCTAACTGATGCCCATTAATAGATAGCTCTCATTTTTCATATCCTACTGCAAAAGGTGCATTAGTTTTTTCCATTACTCAATGGCATGTTATTGGGAAATTATCTTCTTATATTGTAATGTTCCCAAAAATTCGACTTGATCTAGAGGGAGATATTTAAAAATAGTGTTCTCAACACTACAAAAAATAAATTAGAATAGTGTTGGGCCGACTCATTTGAGTCATGCCATTATTAGATTAGAATTTATATTTTATTTTTGACTTGATCTTCTGGCCGACATCCCATATCGGCATGACTGAATTTGTATTTATTTGGCTCGATCCTCTCATTTGATCATCACGAATCTCTGGACTTGGTCTGGCCTTCTGTGCAGATAGGACGTAGTTCAATCTGGCAAGGCACCAGGTGAGCGTAGCTACACCTGGAGATATTCTTGCTTCCCATCTTCGATTTTCATCACTCATTTCAGCTATGTGTGAATCATAGGATTGGCATCTGCATTGAATACAACAGAGAATTGCTCGCACTTACATAAGACGCAACTACGGACATCACTATTTACCAGTGTTCCACGGGGACGCGTTTCCCCCCAAAAATGGCGCGTTTCCGAAACGGGGACGTCTCGGGGACGGGGGGACGGGTACTTGGCATCTCCCGCCGTCCCGCCACCGCCGCTGGTGCTCCGCCGGAGACGTCTCCAAGTCTCCTAGGGAGACGCCTAGGCGTTTCTCGGGAGGCTGGGAAACGCCTAGCTGTCTCCCGTCATGAGACGCGTCAATGGACGCATAAAATCAAAATTTAACATAAATCTTTAGTTTATATGTGTTTTGTTGTTGCCCTAATTTGGCGTGGGCCCCACCCCTTCCTCTAAAACAACACAAAACAATGAAAACATCTTAAATTGATCATTTCAATCACATTTACAAGGACTGATTTTTTTTGCAGCCAGCTGAAGAAGAAGAAAAATAGTGAAGAAGTCTGATTGAAGGAGTGAAAATAAAGATTGCAAGTGTGATAGGAGTGAGAAGGAGCAAGAAGAAGAGGAGGAAGAGGATTCTACTTCATTTTGGAGAGATTTTTCAAGCACAAGGTAGGGTTTTTGAAGTTTTTTTCAAATTTCTTGTTGTTTTTCAAGTTTTTGTTTTAAAATTTATTTTCTTAGTTTAAACTTGTTTTCTTTTTTTCTTATTCATCTCAAAGACTCAAAATCAGATTTGATGTTGAATCTTGAGAGCAAAATGATGAAGATGAATGAATCATTCATCATTTTGCCCTCAAGATTCAACATCAATTTTTTTATTTTAATATTTTAATATTAATTATTAAAGTTTAAACAGCTTGCTTTTTTTTCCTCAGATCCTTTCTATTTCTCAAATACTATTAGTTATTTCTATTGCTTATAGAGCTTGCTTTTTTTTCCTCAGATCCTTTCTATTTCTCAAATCCTTTTTATTTTCTATTTGCAAACTACAAAGTAAAATTTCAAATTTGTTATTTCAATTTTCATTGTTTCAATTTGTTAAAGTAGGTTGATTTTATTTTAATTTTGTGAAATGCAGTGTCACTTTCACGATGAGCACCCAAGACATGAGTGGGGATGACATGGAAATTCATTCTCATAGTGAACATGATTCAGATTTTGAACCTGAGAATGAGGCGGATGACCATGGGGCTGATCCTGCAGCCCAATCTAGTTCCATGGCGAGTGCACCAGCTAGTACAGGCTGCCCTTCAAAAATTTTGGCAGAGTTTGCTAGGGGTCATTTTGATCCGAAGTCTCCTCTAAAACAGTTTGCTACAAGAATACAAAGCACATCAAGTTCAGGTGGGGGAACAAGGAAGTGGAAGTGCAACATTTGTAAGATGGAATGGTTTGGTAGCATCACTCGAGTGAATGCACACTTTCTTTTTTGGACAGGAAAAGGTGTGGAGCCTTGTAAGTTTTTGAAGGAGGCTCAAAATATAAAATATAGAATGGAGTTTAACAAGCTTTGGGGCATTCCAGAGGACACAAATATTTCAATCCCTACTACTTTGACTGCTAGGGCAGCCCTTCAGCAAATCCATCATGCATCAGTGCCACATACTTTTCAGACGGGAGGAATGATGTTTGGATCTTCATCCACTTCCACTTCTAGTGTCGCTAGGGGGACAGCCACAGGGAAACGCAAGTTGCAGACATCACAAAGTAACCCCATAGCTAATATGTTTAATGTGCAGCTGAGAGATGAGATAGATGAATCCATTGGCAAGTTCTTTTTTGCCAATGGAATTCCATTTCATGTTACACGGTCTCCTTATTATAGGGAGATGATGGCTATGGTGGCTAAGGGAGGAACATCATATGTGCCACCAGGTGAGACAAAAATGAGGACCTCGATCTTGGATAAGTGCTATTCCAAGATCAATATTTTGATGGAGAAGATGAAGGCATGTTGGGTGGCATCTGGGTGCAGTATAGTTATGGATGGGTGGACGGACATTAGCCATCGTCCACTCATCAACATCATGGTCACATGTGCAGAGGGCCCATACTTCCTTAGAGCAGTTGATTGTACAGGGCATCGCAAAGATGCTGATTTTCAGTTTCATGTCCTCAGGGAGGCTATTGAGGAGGTTGGGCCACAAAATGTGGTCCAAGTAGTCACAGATGCAGCCCATGTGTGTAGAGCAGCAGGGAAACTCATTGAGGCAGCCTATAGACATATTTGGTGGACCCCATGTTGTGTGCATGCCATGAACAATGCACTCAAGGACATGGGGAAGATTGATTGGATTAGAGGAGTGGTCACTGATGCGAGAGATGTGCAGATGTTTATCTGCAACCACCACACTTCCCATGCACTCTTCACGACCTTCGCGAAGAAGGAGTTCTTGAAACCGGTGGAGACCCGATATGCATCATATTTCATTCTCTTGGAGAGAATGATTGAGTTGCAAGAGGCATTGCAAGTCATGGTTATGACTAATGAGTGGAATAGGTGGGCCGAGGCCAAGACAGCACAGGGGAGAAGGGTGAAGGAGATAGTGAAGAGTGATGTGTTTTGGACTGATGCGAAATACATTGTCTCCATCATTTCTCCAGTATTCCAGGTTATCAGATATGGGGATGGGGATGCACCTAACCTTGGAGAGGTGTATGAGTGCATCGACTCTATGCTTGACCAGATGAGGGCTGCTATGCAAGTGAAGGACCCCTCTCTAGCATTCTACAATGAGCACATCCGGCCAATCATTCAGCGCAGATGGGACAAGTTGAACACTCCTTTGCATATGGCTGCCTTTGCCTTGAATCCTAAGTGGTACATGGCTAGACCGGGTAGAGTGACACCGATTTAGGATGATGAGGTGAAGGTGGGTTTCTTTAGGTGCATAGAGAAGATGTATGATTCTACAGATGCCAGCACAATTCGCACTAAGTGGACCAGATTTGCCACTCTTAGAGGCTATTCAGATGCAACAAAGGTGGATATAGTTTCTATGGCACAGGAGGACCCACTTTTGTGGTGGAATTGTCATGGTTCGAAATCTTTGACCACCACTCTAGCTATTCATCTGCTATCCCAGGTTTCCAGTTCTTCAGCTGCTGAGAGGAACTGGTCTACATATAGCTTCATCCACTCTCTTAAGAGGAACAGACTTACCTCTAAGAGAGCAGAGAAGCTTGTGGCTATACACAGTGCTTTGCGTCTCATGGACCGCAAGACAGTTGTGTACAAGGAGAGTCCAGCGGCACAATGGGATGTGGAGCCAGAGGAGCCTTCACAGATTGATGAGGATGATCCTACCACTTCAGATGCAGGGCTGGTTGGTGTGAGCTTGAGGGATCTTGACCTTGTGGAGTCCAGCAGTTCCAGTGATGAGGAGTTTGTAGATGATTAGAGGCCTCCATTCACTACATTTTGAGTTTTACTTTTGACATTTTGGCATTTTGTCATTTCATTTTGTAATCCTACTTATTATAATGATGAATCATGTAATCAATTAATCATCTTTATAGACTTTGTCATATCATCATATCTCATATGACATCAGATATTTATAATTGGCGATATAATAGAAATCTCCAATTTGACAATTTCATTTGTCAAATTTTATTTAGCAATTAGCATTCAAATATCATTATATTTTCGTATTTAGATTTAGTATTTCAAATTTTGCCATGTTATAATTTTACTAATTTCCTATAGTTTCATTTGAAATGTAATTCTTATGCAGTTATACTGTTATACATCTTTTCAAAATAATTATATCAGCACCACCACCCCGCCACCCCCTCGCCGCTGTCCCCCCGCCGTCCCCAAACTTAGGCCCTTTGTCCCCCCGTCTCCGAAACGCGTTTCCCCGTCCCCCTGTTTCCCCGTCCCCCAAGGCCGTGGAACACTGCTATTTACAGAGGGGCATTAGGCGATCCGGCCGAGCCTCACGGCTCTAGCCGACACCATCCTCTGTCTTGCTTTCGATGGTTTGTGTCCAGACTTTTGTGTTTTTCCGTTGGCGTCGATATCTGCAAACATACATATCTCCATCATCGGGCACGACATTAAAAAAAGAGCGACATTTGGGAGTTTACTCGATAGTGCAAATCCACGCATCACATTCGACCAACAATCACATCTAGTGGCGTATGATGGCTAAGAACTCAACGGCATAGCTCGTTGGAGGAAGCATCGATATTTGAAGTTATAGTTGGGTCACGATCTTTCATTCTGGGTGTGTGGCACGGTCGGGCCTATTTGGACATCCATTGTTTTGCATAGTCGGAGTGGTGTTTTCGACGAGAGGTCATCTTCTCTGTAGCACGCAATCTGCAGTGGCTGAGGCAAGTCAAACCCGTGGTATTGTATGTGTTCTAGATCTTATAAAATTGATGATACTGTTGTAATAGCCGCCTGCTATTTAATCTAGAGATTATTATATAGGATTTCTAAAGAATACTACTTGAAATCATTTCAATATACAAATTTGTTAATCGTAAATGCACTGTATGACTGATGGAATTATGTGAAGCAATTAGTATCTGGTATTATATTTCCTGAGACAAGTTATCTAGTATTAGATTTTCCTAGCAGACTGTGTGAGGTTGTCTTACAGTGGTATCAGAGCCATAAGGCCTGCCAACCTGTGGTTGTGAGCTTATGAGTGTTGACGTGGTTTTTGAGACCGCACCAACACAGAATAAAGTTTCCCAACGGACGCTCTATCCTCTCTTGAATAAAGTATTCAGCATGCTAAGATTGTGAGTAAGATCATGCTTTCAACTCCAAGGTTCCTTAAGTGCGAATAGGCTCAGTTTGGCTCGATGTGATATTGCTGGTATTTCAAGGGGACTTACACAATTGTTCGACGACTGACAGCAGACAGCGGACTAAGGGTTTTCATGTAATTCAAATGATTTGGCAGGTGAGCACAGGATTCCTAATACTAATCGGAAATGTGCGGAAAGTAAAGGGTATAAGGCCTAAGAAACTTATATTCTATTCTAAATGCAAGATATGTGGGGGTTCATTTCAATAGACTTCAACCGGATTTCACCTAGCCTCCGTCGGACAGCCTTAGTAAAATCGGTGCAATCTTCAAGGGAAATAGCGAAAGATGTTCAAGTTATGACTTAACATGCATACACCATCACAACGACGCATATAAGCATATAAATCACAACCGAAGTTAAACCCAATGTAATGTCCAGTTGACCACACAAGGCAGACTTATCATCAACAAGCTGCTAGTGGTATGGAATAAAGCGAAGCTATCTCAATAAAACACCACACACCTAAGTAAGCTACTGGCATGAATTTAATCTACTTGGATACGAAAGGAAGAAGAAACCTTGTTAGCATTTCATGACAAGACGAATTCCATCATCAATGAAAAGATCTATTATCATAAAATGTGTTACACAACAATCTCCTCAAAAGTTTTCAAAGGGAAAACTTTCTTTCTTCTCCAAATTATGCAAAATGCTCTACAATGCTACACTATCTAGCTCTAATGCTCTCTCAATGTCTACTCTTCCAATGTCTAATCTAATTCTAATCCCTTGCCACAAATGAGGGGGACTCCCCTTTTATAGCTAGCCAAGTCCCAAAAGACGGCTAGGGTTACAATCAATAGAATGGCCAGAATCGTGCCACCTCAGCCCTAAATAATATTGCCCTAAAAACCGCCACAGAGGAGAGTGGGGTAATAAATGGGCCATAATGTCCACCATCATCCTTCTAGAAGATTCCATTTGTAGACGCGTTCACACTGTTCTCGATCTTCTTTCTTGGCGTTGTTCTTTGATTTCTTCCACTTGAGGGTCTTCATCTTCGTCACTTTGAGTTATACTAAGTCTTAACACTTAGCCATTTTCTTGCAAATTTTCCTCCTTCAAGATTGAAATCTTTTAACTTTATCTTCTTCCGAAGGTTGTAACATCATCATGCTTCATCACTTCCAGACATCGTGCTCCGGCCTCAACATTTCTCCTGCGAAACAAGCAAGGAGAGGGGTATTAGAATACTTCATGATATAAACTTAACTCACTTACCTGATTTTCAGCCTCAACTTCCAAGCGTTCATCGCCAACTTTGTGTTCAAGTTCATGCCTTAGACAAACTTCATCTTTGAGAAATTCATTTCACTGCTTGGAGCTCTGATAACCTCGAATTCGTTTAACTCCGGCTCTGGAAGACTATCTTTACGAAGGGTTTAAGCAAATTCACCTAGGCAGTTTCTTTCAAATCCATCGTCTGGAGAATTTCATCTTGAAAACACGTTTTCTTCACATTTGCCTTAGAAATTTTCAAGTTTCCCTTAGGAAAACTCATCAACCTAGTGCCCACTTAAAATCTTCATCCCAGAATCCTCGGCAAGCTGTGGAAGACCTTAAAATCAACTCCTCATCGACAATCTTCGATACCCAGAAGAAAATTTTCTCCGGAACGTTCCGAATCCATGGGTACCCAACGAACGGGTTCATTTAATTTTCTCGAATTTTGAACCTTAGAAAATATTCTTCATCAAATTTATTCTCGTTCTTTGAATCTGTGAGGATTTCTTGTTGCTCTGACTTGAAAATATTTTTAAATCCATCCTGCAATGCCAGCATCTTCATCTTCGACAAATTTTACCCGTCACAGGAAATTCCTATCACCTCAGAGTCCTAGGCGTATTTTCTAAGGAAGAAAATACTTTGCCTTAGAAAAATTTTAAATCCAACTTGATCAACTTTGCCTGTGAAAATATCAACCTCACTTAGAAAAAAAAAATTTATGAAGGCGCCTAGCACATTTTATTCTCTAACACCACCTTGTATTTTACTTCACATTTGGAAAAATATTTATTTGAAGCCCCAACGCCTTAGAAGAAATCCTCACCACTTCATCTTATACTCCACCTTAGGCGTATAGCACACTTTGAGGAAAAATTAAAAACCACGCCTAGGCAATTTTCTTGTGTTCACCACGCCTTAGCAAATTTTCCTACGCCTTAGAAAATATTTAAAATCACCTTAAGACTCCCATCTCCCTAGGCGCATATAGCATTTGAAGAGGAATTTAAAATCACGCCTAGGCAATTTTCTAACACACATACCCAGCAAAATTTCTCTAAGGCCCACCACCTTGGGCGCATTCTACACATGATGGAGGAAATTCAAAAATCACGCCCAATACTCCCCTTCACCACCTTGAGCGCCTAACACTTACCATCTTTCACCACGCTTTGGCAATATTTTTCACCTTAATTACCACCCTCATTCACCATTTACTATTTAAACATGGGCGCATTTGAGCCTATCCACTGGATGACTCTTCAACTTCACTTTTTGTCTTTACATGGCCCACTTTGGGCGCATTTTGCCATGCAAGAAGGATGAACTTTACTTAGAAATTTTCCTTGACTCTTTTATGAGGTGGGCGCATTTTGCACATAGAGGAGGACAAAAACTTTTGACTGCTTTGACCATTTGCTGCATGGGCGCATTTCTATGTATGTGCAGGATAAACTTGGGTGCATTTTGATGCATGAGGCGGATGAACTCCTTTGACTTGCTGACTGCCTCTTGGGCGCAAATAGCATGGTGAGGTGGATGAGATTATAACGCCTTTTGACTTCTTTTCAAATCTTTGACCCTTTCCTTGCATGGGCGCATTTAGGCCATGGTGGAGGATGAAATACCAATGCCTTAGAAGAATTTTCAACAAGAAGCTTGAGGTGGGCGCATTTCTTGCCATGAGCAGGATAGAAAACTTTGACTCTCCTTTGACTTTTACACCTTGGGCGCATTTTGCCCCTGATGAAGGATGAAGCCCAACACTTAGAGAATTTTCAAATCAACTCCTCAAGGATGGCGCATTTGGAGGTGGGTGGCGGATTTTTGCACTTAGAAAATTTCTCAACTTTTTCTCTGAGTTCCCTTGGGCGCATTTAGACATGCCTTCAGGATGAAAAGAGTTGACTTTCATTGACCATTTCTAGCTTGGGCGCATTTTGGGGCACCTGCAGGATGAAACTCAGACTTAGACATTTTCTCGACCTTTGCCAACCTGCTTCATGTCCTGCTATTTATAGTAAGCCTCTTGATTTTCGTACTTCGGAAGCTCAGATCAACTTGAAATTTTGAACGTAGCATCCTCATAGCTCTATTGTCCTGTCGACACTGCCATTTTTAGCTGACTTGCTATTTTTAGCATGTTTCTGAAGGTGGTTTACTATAAATAGTAACCTCATGTTTCTGATAGCTCCCAAGCTCCGATTGAGTTGAAATTTGAATGAGGCGCTCCTCACCACGTGACCTGTTGGCTGACATTGACGCATGCAACTGATTTACTATTTTTAGCCAGTTTCCAAATTGACTTACTATAAATAGTAAGTGCTCCGTTTGACTTGAAATTTCACCAGCAGATAGCCTGAAGGACGCTGATCGCAGTGGTTTACATCGGATTTTGAAGATTTTGACTTTTGATGCCTATTTTTAGGCTCCGAAGCTGGAAACCCTAACTTGCACTGCATGCGTATCAAAAGATCTCCGTTTGTCTTCGTTTTTGTCGCATTGCGATCAGCTCGTGAATCTGAACTGCTGGGTGGCGACTGCCAGGACACACCTGCTAAAAATAGCAAGTTCCTTACTGAGTGAGAATCTCCATTTGCATGTCACACCATCGCGAAGCTCTCGAAAAACCCATCAGGAATCACCTGACATGCAAAAGAAATCTCGGCATGCAAACCCTAAAAATAGCCTCGGAAGGCTGAACTCTGAAAGTGGTCGCCTTGTCTTGCATGTTACATCATCGCGAAGGTCTCGAAAAACCCAGAAGGAATATCCAGACATGCAAAGAAAAACTCTGCGCTCCCGGACCACGAAATTGATCGCGGGAAGCGAGCGCTAAAATAGTAAGTTGTGGTTTCGGCTCAAATTTTGGCGTACAGCGGTCACGATATACTCTGAATCTTGGTCTTGATGGTCGAATCTCAAAATAGGCGGCAAATTGCCACGAATTTGTTCACACTTACTAAAAATAGTAAATTACCTCGAGAATCGATGAAAATTTGCCGCTCTTTGCGGATACGACAAGAACGTTAAGCTCAAATTTCAAGTTATTCACCTCGTTTGACTTCAAATTGGCTGGAAAGACTCAAACCCTAATTTCAGACTTGGCCAAATCCACACTTAAATTCACTGACGGGCGCAACCCCAGAAAGTAGACCATCAGAAAAGAGACAGACAGAGAGAGAGAGACCAAAAACCAAAGCCAAAAAGACCAGAATGGAGCAAAAATTAGGGGTCCCCATCTTGAATGGGGCGATGTGTGAAAAAGGTCACAACAATGAGCCAGAGGGATATTCAGGCCCAAGAGAGAGAAAGGAAGAAGTCTAAAGCTGCTCAAGGAATAGGAGGGAGAGGTAAGGAGACAATGGGAGATCAGGATCAGAATAGTAAGCTAGACAGCTTCATGAAGCAACAGGATCAGACCAATCAGGCATTGTTGCAAGCAATACAATCCCTCACTACTGCAGTCAATAACATCAAATCTAGATCCAGCAGTGACGACGGAGGTAGTTCGGAACGTTCAGGGGGAGAACAAAGCAAAGCATCAAATGGACACACCCACAAGCACTCTCAGCCCAGATTTTTGCCTAAAACGAAGGGCCAGCAAGAAGGAGAAGAATAACGAAGCTATGTGAGTATTGTGCGTGAATACCTAGATTTGGATGAGAACGCTAAAACTGCAATCTCCTTCGATCAATTTTATAGTGCTAGGCGAAGTGATGAGAGGCAATATTGAGGGAATAGAGACCTCCAGCATAAGATCAGCAAGCTCTCACTTCCGACTTTTGATGGTTCAGGAAAAATGATTGCACAATCATGGATACAAAAGCTAGATACATACTTTTCTCTCAGCCCCGTGACTGAAGAAAAAGCAATCAAATTTGCCATCTTACACTTAGAGGATTTGGCACATGAATGGTGGCACCATGGAATTGTGACCCAAGGGTTTGGACGAGTAAACACATATGCAGATTTCACACAAAAACTGGTGGAGAGGTTTCACAGGAAGAACCCGAAGCATACTTCCAGGAGCTAACCAGATTGAAGCAAACAAGCACTATGGAAGAATATGTTTCAGAATTTCAAAGACTTGCAGTAATGGTGTCCGATGTGTCAGATAAGAGACTCACTTTCTTTTTCATTGAAGGCTTATCTAACTCTTTTCGTGGCTTGGTGAGGGCCCTAGAGCCAACAACCTTAGAAGATGCTATTTGGAAGGCCTTAAGTCTAGAGGACTCCACCAAGAAAGGGAAGGCTATGGCAAAGAATGTACCAGCAGTACAGCCAAAGAAGCCTTTCATTAAGGCGAATCCACCACCAAAGATTCCTCCTACAAATCCACATGGCATGTCAAGGAATGAATTGCGCAAGAAGGGCTTGTGCTACTACTGCAATGAAAAGTGGAATAATCAACACCGGTGCCAAGGAAGAGGGCAAGTTTATTACATTGAGGTGGTATCTGATGATGAGGCCGATGATGAAGACGGGATCGTTGGGGAAGACACGCCTGAGGAGCAACCAGAGCTCGTAATAGACGAGAAGCCAGCAGGAAGCGCTTTGGCAACACTCACAAGAACACCTCGATACCATTCGTTACATGCGAGGGGAGTTCTTCGAGGGCAGAAAGTGATTGTGTTGATCGATAGTGGGCTACACACAATTTCAACAATATAAGGACGATAGCTAAGCTACGTTTGGCCACAAAGGATTTTGAAGGGTTTGATGTTCTGGCAGCCGAAGGCAATGTCCTCCCTTGTACAAAGTGGATTCAACAAATGGAGCTAATGCTAAGTGGCCACGGAATGAAAGAGAATTTCTATGTGGTTGATGTAGGAGAGACGGATATGGTCCTAGGAGTGCAATGGCTTCATTCCCTGGGAGAATACACCACCAACTACCAAACTATGGAGCTGAAATTCAAACATGAGGGCAAGGAGGTAGTACTCAGGGGCCTTTCCAGGAATGGGCCAATGATGGTTTCAGCAAAGAGAATGGAGCGATCTTTCCGAAGAGATCAAGTGGCATGGGCAGTCGAATGTTTGATTACAGACACTAGTCAACCAAAAGAGGAAAGAGCCTTCCCCAGTGATATTCAGGCTATCTTGGACAAGAACTGCAAGGTCTTTCGAGATATTCCTGCCGGATTGCCACCTGATAGAGGATTCCAACATGTGATAGAACTGAAGGAGGGAGCCAAACCTGTAATCACTACTCCATATTGTCACCCTCGAATATACAAAGAAGAGATCGAGAAGGCCATCAAGGAGTTATTGGATATGGGGTTTATACGGCCAAGCTCAAGCCCCTTCGCCTCGTCAGTGGTGCTAGTCAAGAAGAAGGATGGAACACTCAGGATGTGCATTGATTATAGAGCCCTCAACAAGAAGACAATCAAGAACCGCTATCCCATTCCCCAGATCGATGAACTAATAGATGAGTTTCACAGAGCAATATATTTTTCCAAGATCGATTTGCATTCGAGGTACCATCAGATTAGAGTCAGAGACGAGGATGTTCACAAGACAGCTTTTAGATGTCACTACGGGCATTATGAATTCTTAGTGATGCCATTTGGATTAACCAATGCCCCTGCTACATTCCAATCTTGCATGAATCAGGTATTCATTGTCCAGTTAAGGAAATTTGTATTGGTTTTCTTTGACGGTATCTTGATTTACAATAAGACATGGGAAGAACATTTAAAGCATATAGAGGAAGTGCTTGACATCCTTGAGAAGAATTCGTTCTATGGCAAGATGTCAAAATGTGGTTTTGGGATGACGGAGATTTTATATTTGGGACACAAAATCAGCGCCCAAGGGGTTAGTGTGGATGACGAGAAAATCAAAGCAAGACAGGAATGGGCTACTCCCAAGAATTTGACACAACTAATGGGATTTGTGGGCTTATGCAGCTACTATAGGAGATTTGTAAAGGGTTTTTCTCAGTTCACAGCACCATTGACCAATCTTACAAAGAAGGAAGCCTTCTCGTGGAGTTCCACAGCCTAGCAGGCGTTTGACAAACTCAAGGAGGTAATGAGTTCATGCCCTATTTTGGCTATTCCAAATTTTTCATCTCCTTTTGTTCTTGAGCGTGATGCTTTAGGCGAAGGTATTAGGGTAGTGTTGATGTGTTTTTCGTGACCGCACCAACGCAGAATAAAGTCGCCAACGGCTACCCTATTCTCTCTTGATCAAAGTATTATGCATGCTAAGATTGCAAGAAAGTTCATGCGTTCAACTCCAAGGTTCTTTCAATGCGAATAGTCTCAGTTGGCTCAATGTGATTTGCTAGTATTTCAAGGGGACTTACGGAATTGTTCAGCAGCAGAGGAAGGGGTTTTCACAATTCGACAGATTTATCAATGAAGCACGAGTTTCCTATTCTAACTAGAAAGTACTGAATTTAAAATGGCTGCAGGGTTCAGAGAGTCTAAATCTATTCTAAGTGTGAGATATGGAGCTCAACTTCAGCAAACTTCAACCAAACTTCGCTTTGCCTCGCCTCGGATAGCTTCCGGAGTCCTGCAATCTTCAAAGGAGCGTTCAAGGTGTTCAAATCACAACTTAGCATGAAAATACCATCACAACGACGCATATAGACATACAAATCATGATCGAAGTTAAGTACATGATATTCCGTTGACCACACAAGGTGCATCCACCATCGCAAATACACTAGTGGTATGGATAGACGAAGTTGCTTAGATCAAACACCACATTCCACAGCTAACATCTACTTGCATGGAATGAAAATTATACTACTTAGAACTATTTTATGCTACCATTTGAATCGGAAGGACGAAGAAACCTTGCTAGCTACTCACAACAAAGACGAAATTCACCATCAATGAAAAACTCTTTTATTGAGAGAGTGTTCACAACAATTTCTTACAAAGTTTTCAAAGGGAAAACTTTCCCTCTTCTTCAAACTACACTATCAATCTATACTAAGCTACTTCTAAGTTATCTTTCTACTCTATGTCTATTGTCTAACTTAGTGTCTAACTAATTTCTGATGTGTTACAAATGAGGGGGACTCCCCCTTTTATAGTTGGCTAAGTCCAACGGACGGCTCAGATTACAATCGGCTGGATGGCCCAGATTGTGCCACCTCAGCCCTAAACAAGATTCACCCTAAAAACCGCCACCAAGAGGAGTGAGGTAATAAATGAGCCATAATGTCCATCATCCTTTTAGAAGATTCCATCCTTGAAACACGTTCACACTCTTCTCGATCTTCTTCCTGACATTGTTCTTCAACTTCTTCTTTGTTACTTGAGTTATACTAAGTCTCAATACTTAGCCATTTTTCGCAACTTTTCTTCCTTCAAGGTTGAAATGTCATCTTGAATCACTTGCTTCATCACTTTAAATCATCATCGCTTGGTCTCGACATTCCTCCTGCAAAATAAGCAAGGAGAAGGGTATTAGAACACTTCATAATATAAACTCAACTTATTTACCAGGATTTTCACACTCTAACTTCCAAGCGTTCATCGTCTTCACTAGCCAACTTTGCGTTCAATCCTTCATGCCTTAGCCAAATTTCCAACCCATCTTGCATTCTGCCTGGGCATACTTTGCTCTGATATTTCATCCAACTCAGACTCAAGCAAAATGCCTTCATCAGGAACTTGATCAAAAATCATCTAAGCGATCATTTTCAAATTCATCTGCCAAGGCATTTTTAACACATTTTATCCCTTGCCTTAGAAATTTTTAAATTTTCCCTTAGGAAAATTCATCAACCTGGTGCCCATTTGAAATCTTTATCACAGAAACCTCGGTAAGTTGTGGAAGACCTTAAAATCCATTTCCTCATCGATAATCTTCAATACCCAGAAGAAAATTTTCTTCAGAATGCGTCGAACTCATGGGTATACAACGAACGGGTTCATTTAATCTTTTGAATTTTCCACCTTGGAAAAACAATTTATTTCATTTCTTCATCCCCGTGAACATCTTGTGTTGTTCTGACTTGAAAATATTTTTGTTGACCCTGTGCAGCTGGCATCCGCTAACTTTTCACTGGCAACTTCATTCGTGCTTCTGAAAAATTTTATCATCCTCCAAGCCCAGGCGTATTTTCTTAAGAAAATTTTGTGCCTTAGAAAAATTTTCAATCACTTTGCATTTTAAATTTATTTTTGCCTTAGAAGATTTTCTTCAACTTCAAATCATCTTCCTGTGGTGAGGAAATTTAAATTTCTTTCTTGAATGCCTTGGGCGCATTTAGCTTGTTATGAAGAAAATACTTTCCTATCTCCCAACGCCTAGCACATTTTCATCTACACCTTGGGCGCATATTCAACTTGAAGAAGGATATTCATCTTGTCTTTGGAAAAAAAATTTCAACACTTAGCACCTTCAACGCCTTGCATTTGCTTCACCACCCTAGGCACATATGACACTTGAAGAAGAATAATAACCACGCCTAGGAATATTTCACTTCACACGCTTTGGCAATATTCTTCATCTCCACTTCCAACGCCTAGGATCAACTTTGTTTTCACCACCTTGTATTTTACTTGGGCGCATATCACATGTAGAGGAGAATAACACATCTCTAACGCCTAGCCTTGGCTTCTTGATTTATCAAACATAGGCCCATATAGCAAGATTGGAGGAATAAAAAATTTCAACGTCCTTGCTTTGACTTGTGACTTCTCAAAAATAGGCACATTTTGCATGATATGAAAGATGACCCTTGAGCTTCTTACCTTTTGTCTTCACATGCCTCTATTTGGGTGCATTCAAAGGGGGGAAGAGAAAGTCAACCTTTTGTCCTCTTCTCAGCATGTTTGGGCGCATTTCACCTATGGAGGTGGATGAAGCTTGACACTTAGAATTTATTTTGCATGCCACTAGCTAGAAGTGGGCGCATTTTGCCTATGGTGAAGGATAAACTTTGTTGACTCTTTGACTTTTTCCTAACTTACTTTGAATCATGGGCGCATTTTGGCATATGTGAAGGATGACTCTTGATCTTCCTTATTTTTGTCCTCACATGCTCTGTTCTGGGCGCATTTTGCTATGTGTGGAGGATGAAAATCTTTGACTCCTTTGACTTCTTGAGAGGTGGGCGCATTTTGGCATGAGAGCAGGATGAACTTTTATACTTTGAAAATTTTTAGCATGCCATCACCTTGAGGGTGCATTTAGCCATAGGAGGTGGACGAGTTTCTTGCCTTAGAAATATTTTTATCAATTTCCTCAAGGTGGGCGCATTTTTCCCTGGCAGGAGGATGAAACCAATACTTAAACATTTTTCATGACTTCCAGCTGGAGATGAGGGTGCATTTAGGGGTGCCTGTTGGATATTTTCAACACTTAGCAATTTTTATCACCTGTCAACTGGATGAGGGCGCATTTGAGGTAGGCTACAGGATATTGTCAACACTTAGGCGTTTTCCTCAGCCTCTGCCAGCTTCTTCTTCCTTACTATTTATAGTAAGTCCCATGATTTTCATACTTCTGAAGCTCGGATTGATTTGAAATTTTGAACACAGGATCCTCACGACTTCATCAACCTATTGACACTACTATTTTTAGTCGGCCTACTATTTTTAGCCCATTTCTGAAGGTGATTTGCCATAAACAGTAACTGCTTGCTTCTGATACCTCCACAACTTCGTTTGATTTGAAATTCAAATGATACGCTCCTCACTATGTGACCTACCTGCTGACATCGGCGCATGCAACTGATTTGCTATTTTTAGCTTGTTTCCAAAACGACTTACTATAAATAGTAAGTGCTCCGTTTGTCTTCAAATTTTACCAGCAGATAGCTTGAAGGATGCTGATCGCAGTGGTTTACACCGGTTTTCGAAAATTTTGACTTTTTACCCCTCTTTTTGGGTCCCGAAGCTGGAAACCCTAATTCATCTCGCATGCATACCAAATGATCTCCGTTTGTTCTCGTTTCTGTTGCATTGCGATCAACTCGTGATTAAAGTCTTTGCAGGAGGCGTTTGTCGGGATGCATCACGCTAAAAATAGTAAGTTCCCAAATGGTGACCATCATCTTGCATGTCACACCCGCTGCGTAGGTCTAGAAAAACCCGCAAAGAATCATCCGACATGCAAAATACGACATGCAAACCTAAGAAAATAGCCTCACGAAGGTGAACTCGAAGTTGTGTAGTCTCATTTTGCATGTTATCTGCAATTGCGAAGATCTGAAACCGGAAGGAATCTCGGACATCGCGTTGAAATACGCTCTACATCTAAGCCCTGAAATCTGCTCCAGAAGCTGAACTGCTAAAAATAGTAAGTTGTCTGTTTCAGCTCAAATTTTGCACACGAGTAGCTTGATGTGTTCTGAATGCAGTGTGACTGTCGGAATTTCCAAAATGGTGACGGAACGCTCTGAATTGCGCACTTACTAAAAATAGTAAGTAGTCAGAATTTGATGAAACTTCAATGGAAACTTGCTAAAAACACACTGACAGTAATGTTAGCCTCAGATTTCAATTTATTCACCTTGCTTGACCTCAGACTGACCAGGAAAGTACAAACCCTAATTTTTAGACTTGGCCAAATTCACGTTTAAACTCAAAGGCGGAGAAATCCCTCGAAAGGCAGATAGAAAAGAGACTGACAAAGAGAGAGAGAGAGAGAGAGAGAGAAAAATCAAAGCCAAAAGACCAGAATGGAGCAAAAATTAGGGGTCCCCATCTTGAATGAGGCGATGTGTGAAAAGGTCACAACAAGTAGTATTAATGCAAAACAAACATCCTATTGCTTTCGAGAGTAGGAAGCTCACCAAATCAGAAAGGGCTTTCTCAATCTATGACAAGGAGATGTTGGCTATCATACACGCACTTGCTAAATTCAGATAGTATTTGGTTTGTGGAAAGTTTGTGGTGAAAACAGATCATAACAGCCTGAAGTACTTCCTGCACCAGCGAGATCTGAACAATAGACAGCAAAAATGGGTAAGCAACCTCCAAGCTTATGATTTTGATATTGATTGTGTGAAGGGCAAGAACAATGTGGTAGCTGATGCTCTTTCCAGAAAGCCTTATCTTTGTGCTATGACTGATATATCGGCTGATTGGAGGATTGATATTACAGCTGAATATGCTAAGGATTCATTTGCTAATGATGTTTTGGAAGGAAAGGTAACCGACGATAGATATAGGGTGATTGAGGAGCTCATTCTTTACAAAGGACGGATCTACCTTGTACCTCATTCTAGAGTCGAGAGCAAAATCATCAAAGCTTGCCATGATACCCCTCTTGCTAGCCATCCTAGATTCTACAAGACATACAAACAAGTACAGGAGATTTTTGCATGGAAAGGATTGAAGAACGATATATTGTAGCACGTTAGGGAATGCTCGGTGTGTCAACAAAATAAAACAGAACATGTGTTGCCAACTAGATTGTTGCAGCCTTTGCCCATTCCGAATCAAAAATGGGAAAGCATTTCGATGGATTTCATCATGAGGCTGCCAAGAGTGCAAGGTAAAGATTGCATTTATGTTGTGGTAGATAGGCTCACTAAATACGCCCACTTTTTTGCCATCACTTTAGAATTTAAGGCACCTCAGGTTGCAGATCTATTCTTCAAAGAAGTATTCAGACTTCATGGGTTGCCAAGAAATATTGTGACTGACAGGGACAGCAGGTTCATCAACCTGTTTTGGCAAGAACTCTTTAGACTGGCACACACCGAGTTGACCCCTAGCA
>VDFB02370242.1:0-44900 GCA_007258455.2 Sequoia sempervirens
TCTCTCCCTCCCTCTCTCCCACTATCTTCCTCCCTCACTCCCTCTCCCTCTTTCTCCCACCCTCTCCCACTCTACCCCACTCTCTCACACACTCTCTCACCATCTCCCACCCTCTCTCACACTCTTTGACACTCTCCCACCTATCTCCCACTCGCTCACTCTATGCCACCCTCTCTCCCACTCTCTCCAACTCTCTCCAATGCTCTCCCTCTCTCTCCCTTCCTCTCTCCCACTCTATTCCTCCCTCCCACTGTCTCCCACTCTCCCCCACTCTGTTCAACCCTCTCCCACTCTCTCGCTCCCTATCTCCCACTCTCCCACACTCTGCCACACTCTCTCCCACTCTCCCTCACTCTCTCCCATGCTCTCCCACCCTAAACCCTAAACCCTCTCCCACTCTCTCACTCTCAACCACCCTCTCTCACTCTCTCCTACACTCTCTAACTCTCTCCCACTCTCTTCCACTCTCTCCTCCCTCCCTTCCACAATATCTCCCACTATCCCACACTCTCTCCCACACTCTCTCCCACTCTCTCCCACTCTCCCACTCTCTCGCACTCACTCCCACACTCTCCCACTCTCTCTCCCATCCTCTCCCACTCTCTCTCCCACCCTCTCCCACCCTCTCTCCCACTCTCCCACACTCTCTGCCACTCCTACTCTCTCTCACCCTCTTACCCACAAGCATACATACATACATATAGGCATACATAAAAGCATGCATACATACATACATACATACATGAAACACCAACATACATATACATACAAACATATCAACAAACATTCAATAACGTGGCATTTAACTAAAGGAAGACATAACAAGAATGTGTTGTGTTGCTAGAAATGTTCTCTGGTGAAGCAAAAAAAGTCAAAACTAACACATAAAGCGAGCGCATTATAATGTGCTTGCATTATAATGCGCTTGCATTATATTTTTCTTTTGGAATCCCCAAACCTTAGCTTTGGTATTTTCCTTGGAATACCAACCCAAATGCTTGGAAGGCATTCCCAATGACTAGAGACGTGTGTTTTGCAAATTCTACAATTTTTCACGTAATCAGGTTCATTCTCAATGTCAAGATTGCATCTGATTCAATATCGAAAAAATAAAACACATGGGTAATGTTAGGTTCTCTCTTAGCTTTCCAATGATATATTTTTTTTCACTTTCTAACAATGTTAGGCCTTTCATCCATAATTTATTTTGTTTGTATGTCTTTCTTTTGGTCAAAAAACAATGTTTGGTGTTTTTTTCATTATAAATTAACCATTCATCAAAATTTCAAATAAATTACATTTTTGGAAACTAGACTCCATTCTACAAATTTTAAAAATTAAAAATTAAAAAAAAATCTATTATCTTCCAAAATTTGTAGTGGGAACACGGCCAAAATTCTGCCTTTTAGGCAGTACCCACTTAGAAAATTAGTAAAAAGTCAAATATTCATTAAAAAATTATCAGAAAAATCATGCATCAACTAGATATTGTTAGCTAACTTCTGATTGTAGCAATTTTGAAAATACTACAAAAAATTTCACCATACTATGGTTGTACAAGAGTTTCTATGTTATGTTTTTTCTGAAAAAAAACAAAAGAAATTTGTGTACATCCCTCTTTTGAACCCCTTAATCTCAACCATTTTCAAAATAAATTAGTAGTTTAGAAAGTAGACTCGAAGCACTTTGATCCTTGTTTTTGTTCCATCTCAAAATTTTGAGTGTAGCTATCCTCAATTTCATGTCCAAGGTTAGTATTTCCTTATTTCAAAAAAAAAGTGGCCACTTAAGCCCCCTTTTTGGGAACCATCTTGGTACACTTACCCAAATTTGAAGTTGTGTTTGACAGTGTGTTTGCCTATGTAGAAGGTTGTCTAGGAGAAATGAGATTTCTCTACATTTCTTCATGTTGTTGTTTCTTATCTTCCAGATTTGGGAACATCCTGATATTATCTATATCTTTCTTCTCTTGAGGTTTGAAGTGCTAAGGTGTTCTACAAGGTTGGTTAGTAAGTTGTATGTTTGTGCTAGTTTTTTTGGTTGCACAAAATAAAAGTATTCTTTGTCTCAGGTGGTTGTGGTAGTACTATAGAATATTTTGATGATGCTGGAATATTTTGGAGTGTTGTGTGGATGTTTTGAAGTGTTTCTTTGCATCCCACATGGTTTTTTAGGACTTGGAGAAGCATGGATGTGGTCGCTTGTTAGTATTTAGTATAGGTTTGTTTGACCTGGGTACTAGCACTAATTGTAGAAGTTGTTAGTTGTTTGTGGATGCATGCTAATGCATGTTTGTGTAGATATGGGTCCTATTTAACCTTTTTTATGGTCTTCCTTCACTTCTTTCCATTGTGGAGGTGTTTGGTGTTGACCTATTTTGGTGTTGCACATTTGAGTTGCATGTGTTTCACTAGAGTCAACCTAATTAAGATTATTTGGGCCATGGATGGTATAAAATAGTGGTGGATTTCTCCTATTTCCTTGAGATAGTGAATCTCTTTAGAATAATATTCTTCTATTCTTCTTTCTTTTGGACAATGAGTCCTTTTGGTAATGAGTCTTTCTTATTTTCTAGGTAGTGAGCCTAATTATATTTAGTGTTTCTATTCATATGTATATCAGCTAATCCTCATTGTGGTTTTTCCCTTCTTGGGTTTTCCATGTAAATTTGGTGTTCTTATGTGTTTGGATGTGTTTGCATTATTATTTCATATGTTTAAAATTTCCTCATGGATGGTAAGGGTTTAAAGACTAACAAGGTTTTGAATGTTGATAAGGGATTAAATGTTTTTAATGTACAACTAATTCACCCCCTATCATTTTTCCTATGCATCTAAAAATTGGTATTAGAGTTGTGGTTCCTTGGAAGAAGCATAATTGCTTGAGGTAGATCTAGATGGTGCATAGAAAATGTGTCAAAGCTCCTATGTTCAATGGAATGAATTATAGTTACTGCAAAGCAAAGACTAAATCCTTTTTGGTATCTCTTGGATTTGGAGTCTAGTAGTTAGTTGAGAAAGGATATGTTATGTGGTGTAGGGGCACCATGTTTGTTCAATTTTCACAAATAAGGTCTTTTGTAATATGTTTTAGGAGTTTTAATCTAATACCATTCAATAATTTATAATACACCATTTAGCATGTATTATGGGTTCATTTTGATTAACGTTGTCATATTTTGTAATTTTGTCAATGTTGTCATGTTTAAAAAGTTGCAAAAATGTATTAAGTTGGAATACCAATAGTTAGTAGTTCAAAAGTCAATTTAAGGTCATTGTATTTTGGTTGAAATAAGTTTAAAAGGTCTTGAAAGGCTTGAAGAAGGGTTGGTGAATTGATTTGAGAAGATCAAACAATAAAATCCTCTATTTTCTTTTGAAATTCTAAGTATTTCTAGTGAATATTATTATTACAGAGATATGTACAACTCTGCATAGAAGTATAATACTTTAAAGGTGATATAATTTGATAGATGACTGTAATATCTTCATTTTTAATCTAGTTTGGTGGTATTTCATGGAGTATAAAGGATTTTATTTACTTTCTTCTACAGGTGGGTATGTAAACACAATTTAAGGTTTTAAAGTCAATCAAAATGCAATAAACACCCATTCCACCATTGGATTTTTCTATAACTTGGTGGAATGGGTGGTATAGGGTAGTTTTAGGTGTTTATGAGATTTTAGGAGAAGGGGAGGCCATTTAAGTGGTTTTGGGTGATGCCCTAGTTGGAAATTTTGTGTATTTTTGGTGAAATTTGGTGGTTAAAGAGTGGAAATGGTGGAAAATTCTTGGGGAATTTTTTTAAGAGTTCTATAAGCATGTTTAGGCACATTTTTTAGTGTCTAAAGTGTTAGTTTGATAAGAGAGGGTTTGGAGACCCTAGTTTCAATAAACCCCTTTATAAACTAGGAAAAATAAGGGTTTCATGATTGAGTGACTTAGTGAGCATTTACATTGATGAAAGTTGAGGAATCTAGAAGTTTATAACCTAGTGAGAGACTGTCCTTAGAGTTTTGGAGTTAGGAGATGGTTTTAGAGGGAGTTTCTTTGTAAAAGTGGGCTATTTTAGCCCATATTTAGTGCACAAGTCTAATTTAAGGCATGTTCCAAAATAAGTGTATGAGTTTTTGTGATATGATGAAGCGTGCCCAAATGGGTTCCTAAATTGCTATTTGGGTTGTGGGTTTGATTAGTATTGTGTAAGTTATGATCAATTTTCATTGTTTGTACTACTACTAAACAAGAATGGTGGATCTGAGAGAATGTGACAAGATAGGATTTTGGTGATTGGAAAGTTAGTTTTGCTTGAATTGTGCTTTTTAGAAGGTTGCCTCCCTACTCTGCATCAATTGGCATCAAAGCTTAGGAAGTAAATATTTTAAAGGAGAAAGTTGTTTGAAGGAGTGAAAGGTTGAAGGTTGAAGGAAAAAATGCCTCCACAGGGGAAAACTATGGCTAGAGAAATTGGTGAATTGAAAGTCAAGCATGCTAAGGAGATGAGAGAGTTGAGGGAAATGCTTGTTGCTCTAGAAACAAGGTGGGAAAATGATGTGGACATGAGTGATGAGAGTGATTCCAATGAGAAAGAGGAAAATGATAGTGAAGAGGAAGACGAATTAGATCCTGATGATCAGAGGATGGCTAAGTTGTTGAGGGTAGTCAAGGATGATAGACACAAGGTGAAGATTGATGTGCGAAAATATGGAGGAAATCTGAATGATGAAGAATTGTTGGATTGGATTGCAACCTTGGACAACTACTTTGAATTTGAAGATGTTCCTAAAGAGAAAAGGGTGAATATTGCAAAGACAAAGTTGAAGGGTCATGCACTATTGTGATGGGATTATGAGAAATTTGAGAGGAGAAAAAAAGGAAAGTCAAAGATTGTTTCTTGGGACAGAATGGTAGATAAAATGAAAGGTAAGTTTTGTCCCTCTGATTATGTTATTCAAATGTTTAGAAAGATTCAAGGTTTAAAACAAAAAGAAATGGATGTTAAGGAAAATACTGAAGAATTTTACAAGTTGAGTATTAGGTCTACTCATAATGAAGATGAGAATGAAAAGATTGCTAGGTATTTCGGTGGATTGAGATTTAATATTCAAGATGAACTAACCATGGAAAATCCAAGAACTGTTGAGGAATGTTATCAAATGGAAATAAGGGTTGAAGAAAAGGTGAAAAGGAGGAAATACAAGAAAAATAGAGGTAAAGGCATCACTTCAAGAGGAAGAGGATTATTTTCTATTTCAATACAATCCAATGAATGCCAAGAAGATGCACACAAAGGTACAAAACAAGTTGTTGATCAAAGAGGTGGATTCAGAGGCTCTAGAGGAAGTTTTGGCGGAGGTAGAAGTTCAAAAAAAAATTCTAGTAGATGTTACCATTGTAATCAATTTGGTCATCCAACTTATAAGTGTCCTAAAAATTTAGGTGCAAGAAGATGAATTTGAAATTGTAAATTCTCATAGTCGTCTTGCTAATCCAAAAGTGCGAGAGTCATTGATAGTGAGAAGATAACTTCTAAAGGAATCCAAGGAGAAGGAATCAACACAAAGGAGAACATTGTTCAAAACCACATGCAAATGCAAAGGTAAGGTATGCAAAGTTGTATTAGATTCAAGTTCCACTGATAATATGGTGTTTAATGAAATGGTACACAAATTAAATTTGGAGAAGATTCCTCATGAAACACCCTATAAAGTATCTTGGTTGAATGATGGTCAATCCATTTTGGTTAGTGAACAAGATTTAGTTGAGTTTCAAATTGGTGGATATAAATACAAGTTTCTTTGTGATGTTTTTCCAATGAGTTGCCATTTATTACTTGGGAGACCATGGCAGTTTGATAGACATGCCATTTATGATGGGAGATAGAATATATACCAAATTGAGAAGGATGGGAATGCAGGAAACAAGAATGATCATGATTGGAATAAAGGAGTTTGTAAAACTTGTGAAAGATGAACAAGAAGAATTTGCAGCCACTCAAAAAGAAGAGGGCATGAAGAAAATAAGTGTGAAGGATGCTTCATTGTTGAAGAGAAAAGAAGGTGATAGTTTGGTTTCAAAGTTTGAGATAGAGAAGGTCAAGGATGAATTAGTTGAGGAAGTGGAAGGTTGGTGTGGATGGCAAGATAAGATCTTGATTGGGACACTATTTTGTCCTTTGGTTTCAAGAGATGTTAAAGGTAAATTAGTTTCAATCAGTATAGGGGTTAGTAAACTTGATAACAAAATAGTATTTGGGGCAGAGAGTTTAGTGGTAGTGATGAGGGAAAAAGAGGGAATGAAACAAGGTGAAAGGAAAAGAAAAAGGGTTAAGTCTGAGTATGTTTCAAGAGTGAAAGAAAGGACAGCCAAAATAAAGGTTGATAGAGGTTAGTTTGCAGGTGTAACATCAATTTATGATAAGGGAAAGGTAAGATAACAATCATTTGATCATTTTGTAAAGATGGAGGACTATACAAAGGCAACAAGTTCAAGAATGTCAAGCACAATGCACATATGCAATATTTTTCTCAATGGAAAGGTGCACTTGATAAAAGGAGATTTGTAGATCCAAGAAAAGAAGTGCTCAAGGGTGGACAAGTTGCAACTCCATTTCTAAGGGACTTGGAATCTTTTCCAGGCTGGGTGTATGGTGCAGGGGCACCATGTTTGTTCAATTTTTGCAAATAAGGTATTTTGTAATAGTTTTTAGGAGTTTGAGTCTAATAAAAATTCAATAAGGTCATAATAGACCATTTAGCATGTATTAGGGGTTCATTTTGATTAAGGTTGTCATATTTTGTAATTTTTTCAATGTTGTCGTGTTTAAAAGTTGCAAAAATGTATTAAGTTGGAATACCAATGGTTAGTAGTTCAAAATTAAGTTTGAGGTGATTGTATTTTGGTTGAAAAAAGTTTAAAATTATTTGAAAGGCTCAAAGAATGGTTGGTGAATTGATTTGAGAAGATCAAACAATAAAATCCTTTGTTTTCTTTTGAAATTCTGAGTATTTCTAGTGAATATTGCTATTGCAGAGTTCTTTACAACTCCGTATAAAGGTATATTGCTTTAAAGGTGATTGAATTTGATAGATGACTATAATATCTTTATTTTGAATATAGTTTGGTGGGATTTCATGGAGTATAAAGGATTTTATTGACTTTCTTCTACAAGCAGGTTTGTAAACATAGTTTAAGGTTTTAAAGTCAATCAAAATGCAATAAACACCTATTCCACCATTGTATTTTTCTATAACTTGGTGTAATGGGTATTATAGGGTATTTTTAGGTGTTTATGAGATTTTAGGACAAGGGGAGGCCATTTAAGTGGTTTTGGGTGATGCCCTAGTTGGCAGTTTTATGTATTTTTGGTGAAATTTGGTGGTTAAAGACTAGAAATGGTGGAAAATTCTTGGGGAAATTTTTTTCAAGAGTCATATAAGCATGTGTAGACACATTTTGAGGTTTCTAAAGTGTTAGTTTTCTTAGAGAGGGTATGGAGACCCTAGTTACAATAAACCCCCTTATAAACTAGGCAAAATGAGGGTTTTATGATTGAGTGACTTAGTGAGTGTTTACATTGATAAAATTTGAGGAATTTGGAAGTTTATAACCTAGTAAGAGACTATCCATGGAGTTTTGGAGCTAATATAGGGTTTGATAGGGAGTTTCTTTGTAAAAGTGGGCTAATTGAGCCCCTATTCAGTGCACCGGTCTAATTTAAGGGGTGTTGTTCAAAAATAAGTGTATGAGTTTTTGTGATATGATGAAGTGTGTCCAAATGGGTTCCTAAAATACTATTTGGGTTGTGGGTTTGATGATTATTGTGGAAGTTATGATAAGTTTGCACTACTACTAGACAAGAATGGTGGATTTGAGAGAATGTGCCAAGAAAGAGTTTTGGTGATTGGAAAGTTGGTTATTTTTTCTTGAATTGTGTTAGTAAGAAGGTTGCCTCCCTACTTTGCTTCATTATTCCTACTAATGGTCCAATGAGTGATGATGAGATCAAGAACCATGAGATAAATGGTAAAGAAAGGAATGCTATTCTAAGTGGTCTTTGTAATTTAGAGCTTGGGAGGGTGATAAGACTCAAAACTACAAAATATGTTTGGACAAAAATGGAGAGTATTTATGAAGGAGATGGTAAAATCAGCAAAGAAAAGATGTAGAACTACAAAGCCAAATTTGAAACCCTAAGGATGTCTGAAGATGAAGATATTACATCCTACATGCTCAAATTGGATTAAGTTGTCAATACCATCAATTGTCTTTGTGGTAAGCTCAAAGAAAGCAAAGTTGTGAAAAAGGTATTGAGAATTCTTCCTAGATCTTATAGTGATAATTTATTTGCTATTGAGGAATCTCAAAATTTGGATAATCATTCTAGAGATCAAGTGTTTGGTTCTTTAATTTTTTATGAATTAAGATAATTTGGTCAAGATGTTACAAAGAAATAAATTTCTTTTAAATTCTACAAGGAAGAGAAGGATGATGAATCAGATCTAGATGATCTTGATGAGGTGGAAGAAAATTTTGTAAGGAGGTGAAAAAAGGGCACTAGAAAATATCGAGGTAAGTTACCTTTTAAGTGTTTCAATTGTGGAAAGATAGATCCTTATGCTTCTAAATGACCAATCAAAGTTTCAAATGAAAAAAATACGGAGAATAAAGGTAAATTTTTCAAGAAGAGGTATTATGTCAAAAAAGAAAATAGTGTATTTGATGATGAGGAATCATACTATCTAGGACAATGATGAATGCTTATTAATGGATATAAATGTGGGAACTAATTCTACTAATTTTGAAAGATGTGTGAAAGAAAGTTCTTCGGTAATAGGTCACAGGGTTGAAGGAACTATGGTGACTAATTTTCATGTAAGAGAATAATCAAACTTGGGAATTGGTCCCAAGAATTGAAAACAAGAATGTAATAGGAACTAAATGGGGTTTCGAGAAAAAATTGAATGAGGATGGAAAAGAATAAAGAAACTAGGCTAGACTTGTATGTAAGGGCTACTCACAAGTGGAAGGAATAAATTTTGAGGATACATTTTCTTTGGTGGCAATGATGGAAGCCATTATAATGTTTTTTTTTCTTTTGTAACACATAAAAATTTCAAAGTATATTAGGTGGATGTGAAGTCTACATTCTTGAATGGTGAGTTGGAAGAAGAAGTGTACAATAAATAATTAGAAGATTTTGAATTATCAGATGATGCTGATATGGTTTGCAAGTTAAATAAGACATTATATGGGCTCAAACAAGCCCCTAGAGATTTGTATGTAAGGTTTGATAAGTACTTGTTGTAGAAATGATTCAAAATGAGTATTATAGATAGTAACCTATACTTGAAGGTTGAGGGAGAAAAAATATTGATTATGGTATTGTATGTTGATGACATTATCTTTGGAGGAAATGGAGGTATGTGCAAGAGTTTCTCAAAGGAGATGTACAAAATAATTTGAGATGTCAATGTGTGGGGAGATGAATTTCTTCCTTGGATTATAAATAAGTCAATAAAAAAAAGTATTTTCATCTCAAAATTAAAATATGTTGACGAAATGTTGAAGAAGTTTGGGATGGAGGATTCTAAACTGATATGTACTCCTATGGTTACTAGTTGTAAATTGAGAAAAAAATGATGAATCTCCCAAGACAGATCAGAGCAAGTATAGATCATTGATTGGTGGATTGCTATACCGAAATACTACTAGACTAGATATCATGCATTTGGTTTGTCTTGTGGAAATATTTTAAGAAGATCCTAAGAATCTCATGTTGTAGTAGTTAAAAGGATATTTAGATAATTGAAGGGTACTCCATATTTTGGTTTATAGTATCTTAGGGATATTTATTTTTCTTTGAGTGCATATACAGATGTAGATTGGGCAGGTTGTATAGATGATAGAAGAAATACAAGTTGGGGTGCTTTCTTTCTTGGGAGTAGATTGGTTTCATGGTTGAGTAAGAAGTAGGATTTAGTGTCATCATCTACTACAAAGACAAAATAAATTGAAGAAACATCATGCTACACACAAGTGTTGTGGATGAAGCAAATATTGAAGGATATTAGAGTATCACATGATGAACCTATATCTATCTTGTGTGATGATATAAGTGATATCAATATTTTAAAAAACCTAGTAATGCATTCAATAACATAACATATCTCTATCTGGTATCACTTTCTAAGAGAGAAGGTTATAGAGAATGAGGTGAAGCTAGAGTATGTGCCTACAAAAGAGAAAGTTGCAAATATTTTTATAAAGGCTCTTCCAAAAGATACTTTTGAGTATCTCTAACAGAAGCTAGGGGTTATTTCCCCTCCTTTCAACTAGATGTATTTAAGTGTGTGCATATGTCTAGGTGAGCATTAAATATACATTATTGGTCCTAAATTGATGTTGAAGGCTACCTCTCAAGGGGAATAGGTATTAGTGTTGTTGGTTGGCATAGTCAGTAGGAACATATCTTGTGGCCCTAATGGGGAGAGAGCTAAAAAGTGAGAGAAATGAAGAATGATTAGTTTGTGCAGTAGTGAGAATTGTATGAAGAAGATTAGTGGGAAGAGAGTAGTTTCTAGATAGTGTTTCCTAAAGAGAATTGAAAAAATTGTGTCAAAGTGATGTATGCAGATGTCAAAGGGTGAGAGAAGACAAGAAAAAGTCTATGTAGGTGTTGTCAAAACATAAAGATGTTGCCCTTTGCCATTGATTTCAAAGGGGGACTTAAAAAAAAAAGGAAAGAATTGATGTCAAAGGGGGAGAGTATGATTTGAAAAGCATAGGGGAAGAGTAGTGGTTGAAGAAATCCTGAGATAGGGAGAGAGAAAGTGATGATTGTAGAGAGAATGGTGTCTAAAAAATAGAGCTAAAGGGAGAGAGTGAAATGTACCCCAATAAGGGGGAGTGCTGCTTAATGTAGAGTTACTTTTATTTTTTATGGTTTTTAGAGTTGGTGTTGCCATAAATGAAAAAGGGGGATATTGTTGCATGTATGTTGCAGGTGTTGACATTGATGTCAATAGTTGGTTATTGATGTCAACAATATAGAGATTGTTGGAGTTGTTGAAGAAGTTTGGAACTATGTTGTCATCTATATTATGGTTTGATGTCAACCTATAGTGAATTCATGTTATGTGGTCATGATGAGAAGGTTTTGTAGTGTTGCGTTGGTGTTGCTAATGCAGCTAGCTCACTTGGTTTCCAAGTTCTTTAGAGAAAATTTGAATAAAAGTGTGTGCAATGTGATAGAGGTGTGTTTAGTGTTGTGCTCTATATTTCTTCATGGTTGATTTGGAATAATTGTGTGGTTTGGATATGATGATTAGAGGTGTTCAAATGTGTTATATCTAGAGTTTCAAGTTTTGGATTGTAGAGTAGTGGAATTTGTGTTTGATAGTGTGTCTGCTTATGTAGAAGGTTGTTTGGGAGAAATAAGATTTCTCCACATTTCTTTGAATTATTGTTTCTTGTATTACAGATTTGGTAATGTGCTTATATTTTTTGTATCTTCCTTCCCTTGAGGTTTCATGTGTTGAGGTGTTCTACAAGGTTGGTTAGTAAATTGTATTTATGTGCTAGTGTGTCTCGTTGCACAAAATGAAAGTATTAGTATTGTCTTAGGTGGTTGTGGAAGTATTGGAGGATATTTTAATGATGCTAGAATATTTAGGGGTGTTGTGTGGATATTCTAAAGTGTTTTTTTGTGGTCTGCATGTGTGTTTTAGGACTTGGAGAAGTGTGAATGTAGTTGCTTGTTACTGTTAGTGAAGGTTTGGATGACGTGGGTTCTAGCACTAATTGTGAAATTTTTTACTTATTTTTGGAAGTGTGTTCATGCATTTTGGTGTAGATTTGGGTCCTATTTAACCCTTGGTGTGTTCTTCCTTCACTTATTTTCACCACATATGTTTTTGGTGTCAACCTATTTTAGTTTTATACATTTGAGGTGCATACATTTCATTAAGGCCAACCTAATTAAGATTGTTTAGGTCATGGATGGTGTAAAAGAAAGGTTTATTATTGGCAATATGTGTGGATCTATGTGGCAAGTGTGAAAGATTTGAATTTGATCAAGTGTGGTAATTTGAGTGTGAGCTTAATGCCTATGAATTTGGATGCACTAAGCTAAAGGTGTCTACATTTTCAGTGTACTTGAAGTTATTGGAGGAAGTGAACCAAAGGTTATGAATGGCTTAGAGTTGAAATGGTGGATTTCTCCTATTACCTTGAGATATTGAATCTCTTTGTAATAGTCTTCTTCTATTCTTCTTTCTTTCAAATAGTGAGTCATTTTGGAAATAAGCTTTTCTTCTTTTCTAGGTAGTGAGCCTAATTGTATTTAGTGTTTCTATTCATAAATATGTGAGCTAATCCTCACTATGGCTTTTCCCTTCTTAGGTTTTCCATGTAAATTTTGTGTTCTTATGTTTTTGGATGTGTTTGCATCACTGTATCATATGTTTACATTCTTCTAATGCATGATAAGGGTGTAAATGGTAACAAGGGTTTGAATTTTGATGAGGGATTAAATGTTTTTAATGTACAACTGATTCACCCTCCTCTCAGTTGTCTTGTGCATCTAAAAAAACCTTTGGTATATTGAAAAGTGAGATCCTCACTATTTAGTGAGTAGAGGGAATTGAACCGAGATAGTGGAAAATACATTTGTGTGGTACCCAATGTTTACTTACCTAGATCCAATGACTCCTCTTACATCTCCCCTAATTGTCATAAATCCTAAACTCCCTATTGCCAAAGGTAACTCGAAAAGTGTGACAATATGCTTGTTTGATATAGGTTCACTAACTAGATAAATCTTAATATTAATCCAATTAACCTTTAATTTGGATATGACGTACTAATACTTATACTTAATGTTATACCAAAAATATAAGGCTTTTCTATGAAACATGGAAAAATATGGTTATATCCTCTATAATCAATGTGAATTAAATTTGAAATCTAACCAACTAAATAATTTCTGGTGATGTTAGATTGTGATATTTCCCCAAATGATGCTCCTACATCAATCAATCTAGATAGATTAAAAATTGAGACCCTCACATTTTAATGATTAGAGGGAATCCTAGTTGTTTCAATCTATCCCTAGAAATCCAACTTGGGTCTTCTACAAGCCTTCCTCTTCATTTCATTAGATGCATCTCATATTTTGTATTTCTTATGGTCTTTCCAAATTTTCTATCTAGTATTTCTAGTATGTGTAGGATCATCATGGAAAAAATAGGCCCTTAAGTGGCAAAAAATTTAGAAAAATCAGAGTTAGGCAACTTGACGTAAAAATTTGAATAAGTTATCTATATTATTTAAAAAATATGTAACAAAAAAATTTGTAGAAAATTGAATGTAGTTTCCAAACTACTAGGTTTATATAAGAAAAAAAAAATTGGTGAAAATTTGAAATTTCAATGTAGTACTACTTAAATTTTAGGGAAAAAATAAGAAATAGGTGTCTCTTTGACCACCCTAACCACAATAAAATGATAATATTTTTTTTTATAATATTTTATATATAAGTAGAGGACTCATTTCCGAATGTGATACATATTTTTTTGTAATTTTTTTCCAAGTAAATAATTAATTATGAATTTTTTATTACAACTTTTAAAAAATATAAAAAACTTGTATGTCTGACCACCTTAAATTGGTCAAAACTTCATGAAATTCATTTTTTTTTTAATCCTATAGTATGCAAAGCATTGAATATGACACATGTTTTAGATTCAGAAAATGTGATACCGTTTCAAAGCTATAGATGTTTTTCAATCAGGCCATTAGTCATAATTCAAATAGAAAATGAATAATAATTATTTATTAAATTCAAAGTAAAGAGTAATTTATATTGGTGGAAAGCTGAGAATCTCCTTTAAAAACCCTTTTTGTTTCATCAATTTTGGGTAAAAAAAAAGGTTGTCAGCCACATACCCTACACATACCCATCATATCGCCACTTTTTGGCCCATCATGATCCTGCACATACCCTTTCCTTGATGTCATCTTTTGGTTCTTCTAGTATATATATTTTCCCTAGGTCCTTCCCACATCTCTCTTCTGATTTTTTCTTGTGGTACTCATATAGATCTATTATGTTGAATATGGATGATATACCAAGGTTCTCTAGTAACTCCACCTTATAGTAATTTCTTTAGTCAAATATCCTTATGATTTTTTAAGGGCTATATTTTATATTTTTTAGCTTTTTATATATCCCCATAAGAAATATTTCCTTTCTAAAATACACCACTACTTCATATCCTATAAAAAATATATATATTTTTTAGTTTTTTCCACTTCTTTTTGTATTTTGCATTCATCCATGCCAAATAGTTTCTCACATCCTCATGTACCATCTTCACATGTTCCAAAAACTTCTCTACATATACATGTTTGGTAAGGTGTCATTTAGCTTGCAAACCTATGCCATTTATTTATCTCCATGTTTCTTGGAAAGTGTCCTAGGGGACATGTGAGAAATGCATTTAATTTTGGCATATTGTAATTGTATTTTGAGAGGGAAATTAATGTTGGTGGAGGTTACACATAACTAGAGGACAAAATACTCTCTCCTAGGCATGCACATTAGAGGGTAAGTGCAAGAAGTTGGGTCCAAATTAGGGGAAGCATCATTTTTAGCTTTAAAATAGGTACCCATTCATTTTTTAGAATAGGTACCCATTTTAAAGTGGGTATTCATTCCAAAAAAAAAGAAACTCACAATACATGTTTTTCATTTGGATTTAGGCTCAAAAAAGGAATGGTAACCCAACCCTTAGCCTCAGACCTAAAGTACAAGGTCGTGACAATGTTAAGACAAAAAAACTTTGGCAATATGGATGACAAGATTTTTTTAGAATTATTTTATGAAATTCAAACTCATTATATATGACAATGTATAGTTTTCAACTATGTAATTTTTTTATGATTGGATTATTTTTTCTATTTTCTAATTAATTTATGAGGAACTAGTTCATAAAGTTGAAATGTCAGGATTTAATATTTTTTTAATAACTATTAATTTGTTAATTATTTTTTAAATATTATATGGTATCAATCTATAAACAATTATTTACACAAAGAAAAAAAATCAAAAAGATAATTTTAGGTCAAGTTATGGTGTTCATACACAATGGTTTTAAAAACTAGCAATTAGGGCCAACAAAAAGATAATAAATAAAAAATTATTTATAAAAAAATTATAAAAATATATCCTCAAAAATATTCATTATAATACAAATATTTCTTTGAAATTAATTAGAAAAATAATTTTATTAAGGTCAAATTATCATGTCTTTGTAGGTGAATGGTATAGTCCTAAAAAAGAAACTTTTAAAAAGTGGCTTTTATAAATGCCTATTAAAAAATATTTTGTATCATCTAGGTATTAAAATCAATTACATATTTGACAACTAGACTCAAAATACTAAATTTGTATTACTAATATTTTTTAAGATTCAATGTGTAAGTGCTTCAAATTTTTAGTTCAATTGTGACAAATTTTAAAAATCAAGTAAAATACGTCCACTTTTTGAACATTTTATGGACCCAACTTCTTGCACTTTCCCTAGAAATATGAAGAGCCTTGAGTGGGGAGCCAAGTTTTGAGGGAAACATGTTTCTATTGGTGTTCTACTTAGAAGTCAAGAACATTCACCATAACATCCTAAATGCCAAAAGATGAAGGGGCTATGGCTTAGGAACCCATTTTTAAGCATTTTGCATATTTAATTAATTTATTATCATGACTCTTGGTTTACCAAGGAACGGGAATGGGTTTTTTCAAGTGGTTTTGGCACCTCTTATTTTTTTTTACCATTTTTTCTTTTGCCTCCCACAAGTTCTATGAATTAGAGACTTAATATGGTAGTTGCACCATGTGTTATTTGTAGGTGTATGGAAGCATTTGGGATATAGGAGAACAATAATGAAGTGTATTGTGGTGTATCTCTATTGTGAAGATAAATAATATACTTTCCCTATTTCTCGTGTGGATTTTTTAACTAAAAGGGTTTCTCCACATAAATCCAATGTTGTATTTGTTTGCTGATTTTCTATCATGATGAATGTGTAATCACATACATTAAATCATATTTGGTAATATTATTTTTAGATTTGAATACACATACGTAATTTAATATTGTATCTTAGTTCCACCTTATTTTTCAACATTTGGTATTAGAGCTAACAGTTCTTTTTAGAAGGGGATTCCTTTCTCTTAAGTGTTGGAGGTTTTTTAGCTACTATGGGAACTTTTATTTTTGTTGTTTATTGCATATTTGTGAGGAGGATTGTATACCATGGCTTTTACCTCTCACCAAGATATTGACAATGAAATGGGATATGAGATGTGAAAATTAAAAATGGGGGATCTCCTGGAAGAGAGAGATTAATAGTTGCCAGTTTAACAAGAAAGTAAATCAATTGCACAATGAGTGATGGAGATTGGAAAAAATTAGACAAGAAAGCATGATTAACCACTCAATTGTGTATTATAGAGTATATCTTTTTTAATGTATCCACTAAATTAACCACATATAAGTTTTAGAAAAGGATAGGTGATATTAATCAAACTAAAAGTTTGTCTAAAAATTAATATCTCAAAAGATGTTTATATTGCTTAAAAATGAAATATGGTGTCTCTATAGTGGATAATAAAAATGATTTTAATATGATTATAATTCAACTTGCATCCATAAATGTTAAAATTGATGATGAATCTATAAATATTTCATTTCTTTATTCTTTACCTAAATCTTGGGAAATTTAATTATTATCATAAGTTGTGGTAATGTAGAACCAAAGATGGATACCATAATCTCCATACTTATTTCAAAGGAGATGAGAAAAAATTCCATGAATGTGGACTCCCAAGATACATTGTATGTGCAGGGTAGACCTAAAGAGAAATGTCCTAAAGGGGATAATAAGAGGGATAAGTCTAAAGGATGTTATATAACCCATAGAGAGAGGAGTAAAGTGTTGGAATTGTGGTAAAAGATGACATATGAAAAATGAATGTAGGAATAAGAAAAAGAATTTTGATTACTCCATGAAAAAATTCCCATGATGATGATTTTAATGCTTTATTTATTTTAGCTAACACTATTAGTGATGATGCTTGGCTTATTGATTTAGGTTGCTCCTACCACATGACTCCTCACTAGGAGTGGTTTACTAATTAAAAAGAATATGGTGGGGGAGAATTTTTTCTCGGTGATAACAAAACAAAGAAGATTGTTGGTAAGGGAAATGTAAAGCTATGCTTTAGTGATGGTAGGATTACAACTCTTGATAATGTTTTTCATATTCCAAGACTTGTAAGGAATTTACTTTCAATGTCTAAGTTAAATGGTTATAGAATACATGTGACAATTGATAAGTCTGGTTATAGGTTCATAAGAGGGGGTTTAGTGATAGCTAAAATATCTTGGATAGGAACTTCTTTTAGGCTAAATGTATCTACTTTAAGTAACTTTAACAATGTAATTTATGTTTTGGCACCATAGATTTGATCACATAGATGAAAAAGGACTTAGGACTATTTTGAACAAAATGATGGTTGATGGTATTTTTTATTATTCTATTGGTAAGAATGATTTTTGTGAACATTGTGTGTTTGGTAAGAAAAATAGATCATCATTTTCTAGTGGAACTAATAAGGAAAAGAGATTATCATAGGTCATTCATTTAGATATATGGGAGCCTTTTTATGTTGAATCTTTGGTAAAATATTAGTATTATGTCTCTTTCATTGATGATGTCTCAAGATACACTTGGATTTATTTTATGCATTCTAAATCTAATATTTTCACTAAGTTTAAGGAATTTAAGGCCTTAGTTGAAAAAAAAAGATAAAAAGATAAAAGTGTTGAGGTTTGACAATGTGGGCGAATATTGTTCCAAAGAATTTGATGAATTTTGTAGTCATGTAGGAATTTTTAAACAAAATGCAACTCGTTATACTCCCCAATAAAATGATAATAGAAATAATGAACCAAACAATAATGGAAATATCTTGGAGTACGCTAAGTAGTGTTAATCTTGGTAAATGCTTTTTGGGTGAAGATGTGTACTTTCTGTTTAATTAATAGATCTCCTGGTTCAACTCTTGTTGATATAACACATTATGAAGTGTGGATAGGTAGAAATCCTTTTGTTTCACACTTAAGGGTCCTTGGTTGTAAGGTTTTTATTCATGTGCCTCAAGAGAAGTCTAAATTGGATCCAAAAATACGAAAATGCATCTTTGTTGGTTATAGTGAGAATGTAAAAGGTTATAAGTTTTGGAATCCACTAACCTATAAATAATATTATCCAAATATGTGAGTTTTAGGGAATTTAGAGATTACTCAAGAGAAAAACAACCAAAGGAGAAAGATAAGACAAAGATAATGCACTTTGAGATAAAGATTAAGAAGCAATAAGATGCACATGTGAAAGAATAGTTGGATGGATTTGAGGATGGAGAAGAAGAAGAGGGTTTAGATAGTTTAGAGGATGTGCAAGTTGAACAAAAAAATAAGAATGGGTAGAACCCATTACTCATACCTTGAGGAGGTCCAAAAGGAAACACAATATAGTTGAAAAGTATAGCCCATGAAATAACCATTATGTATTTTCTTTGTTTAGTACTGATGATGAACCTATATCTTTCAAGGATGCTCTCTCTTCAAAGGAGAGTGAGTCTTGGTTGTAGGCCATGTAGGAGAGTATCATGACTTTGGATAGTTGTGACACTTGGGATATTGTTAGTTCACCCAAAGGAAGGAATCCCATTGGATGCAAGTGGGCATTTAAAAACAAATTTGGTATAAACAATTGATTAGAGTGATATAAGGATAGATTATTGGCTAAGGGCTACTCCTAGAGAGAGGGAGTTGATTTTGGTAAAATCTTCTCTCTTATTATAAAATTTTCTATTAGATTCCTATTATCTATTATTGTTGCTTGTCATTTTGAGATAGATGAAATGGATGTTAAAACTACTTTCTTGCATGCGTATCTTGAGGAGGAAATTTATATGCAACAACCTAATGTTTTTTATGTGAAAGGAAAAGAACAATTGGTTTGCAAGTTGAAGAGATATTTGTATAGTTTGAAATAGTGACCCAAGATGTGGTACTAGAAGTTTGACACTTTTGTATTGAAGTTGTACTTTATTAGGAGTGAAGAGGATCATTGTTTTTATATTAAATTTATTATTAGTGGGTAAAATAGGTTTTGAAGGGACCTAAAACCATTTACAAGAAGGTTTGTAGGGACCCAAAACCTTATAAAATAAAATAATGCTAGTAAAAGATAAAACATAGACAATCAATATCCAACCAACAACAAACAACTAATAGATAAATATGAATAACCAAGTTGCATTAATTTGTTTTTGAAGGGAACCATGAACCCTCTACACCCATTGTTTTCAAGGACCTTGAACATTTTTTTACCATAATCACATCCTAAAAAAACTAGGCCACATCCAACAAACCACTCAAAAAATCATATTCTAGGAAGAATAGTAAATATAATGATGCAAAACAACCACATCATCCAACTTTCCTCTCCATCTCTATAGGAGTAGTCACCAAGATCCCACTCTTTCCACAACAACCACTACTCTTTGGTAAACCCAAACTCCACCTCAATAACAGTAGTCTCCACCTCAATAAGAGATACAAGAGAGAAAAACAACTAAAGAAATGTAAGAAACTAACCACACACACATAACCCATCTCCACCTCAAAAGGAGAAGTCTCTACATGAATATAAGAGGTATCCACATCAATAGGAGACACAATCTATAGAATTAGGGAGAAATAAAATATTCCTATAGAAAGAGCCAAGTTAGCAACCTTAAGCAACATAAGCCCCAAGGTCTTCAAGAAGAACTTTGAATACAACCCATCTAGAAAAAAAAATAGGAACCAAGCTAACCACAACACCCATGAATACCTTCATCATAGATATCTCAACTTAACCAACCAAGTCTAGCTTCACCTCTAAAGGAGGTATCTCCATCTCTATAGGAGAAAAATGTTGAAGAAGAGGGCATAGACAAAACACTCTATAAGAATGGATAGCAAAGGCTCCCACAAGAATCAAATATAATTGGAACAACAAAAAAAAATTAATGCATAGTCTAGCCATTAGCAACACTCTTTAAATAAGGGAAGCATATTCTCCCTTCAACTCCAAGAACTTCTAGGTCTTGAAGAAAAACATGGAACACAACCCATCAATTAAACCACACTTTGGGTACACCCTAGTAAAAAGAAACTCAGAAACATGGCTAGCACAAGCTCCCTTGTGCTACTTCATAGAGGAAAATAAAAACCTAGCATCTCATGAGAGAAATAAACCCCATGAAAAATAAACACTTCAAATGCCAGAAGGGTTACATGCACTCGCTCAGAAGAACCTCCATGAAAAAAGAACAAAAGAAAGGGGGACAACTTTTGTCATCTAGGAAGAATCCCACAACAATATCAGGGAGAGAAAAATGCCACTCCACTTCAGCCTTAACAACTAAAAACAAATTAAGAACAACCCTCTTGAGGACCAACAAACTCATTACCACATCAAGTAGTCAAGGGCATTGCTTAAGGATAAGATTAGAGGAAAAAGGAAACATCCCACCCCACACACTAAAAAAGCTCCCCCAAAGGTAGGAGAACACCAAAGGCCAAAGAGACCCCTCTAACTAAAGCTAGCCAAAAATGACAACTCTAGCACCCTTGAATCAAACAAAGCCTTCAAAGGAACCAAAACAGATAGAAAAAACCAACCTCCTCGATGAACTAAGGACAACCCTAGCACCAGAAACCAATAGGAACTCTAGAAATAAGGTCATCTTAGTAAAATAATCCCCATCTACATCCTCATCCTCATCTCCACCTCCACCCTCTACATCAAAATTAAAACCACTCATCCTACTCATCTTCCTTCTCTTCACTTACTCCATATCTTTTGTGTATTTATATTAAAGTTATTGATGATCATATTCTAATTATTGCCATGGTTTTCATGGGTAATAGTAAAGTGATGATTATAGAAATTAATGAACAACTCCCTAGAACATTTGGTATGAAGCACTAGAAGGATGCAATATATATTATTTGGATGGAAATCAATAGATATTGGGCTAACAAAAAGCTTTGGTTAAGTTAGAGTAAGTATGTTGATAAAATTTTGTGAAGGTTTAATATGCATGGCTATAAGCTAGTCAATATTTTGTTTCTTGTTGGTACTAAGTTGAGCTTGGATATGTGTCCTTATGATAATTATTATTTTTAGGATACTTCTAAGGTTCCTTATGTTAGTATTGTTGGTCATTTAATGTTTACAATAGTTTGTACTAGACTGAATATAGCCCAAGTAGTGGGACTACTAAGTAGGTGTATGTCAAACCCTAGTAAATAGCATTAGACTTTTGTTAAGAGGGTGTTTAGATATTTATGCGGTAATTAAAATTATTGTTTGGTTTATCATGGTATTCATGACATGGTCAAGTTATTGGAAATATAAGGCTTTATTGATGCAAATTGGGAAGGTGGCTTGGATAGTCAAAGGTCCACTAACAGATATGTATTTACTTTGTTTGGAAGTGCAATGAGTTGGATGAGTAAGAGGTAACCTATACTTTCATTTTCCATAAATGAAAAATAAGATACGGCTTCTACACATGCCTCTAAGGAGGTGGTATAGTTATAGAGACTTGGTAATGATATTGGTTTTGATTGTAGGATAGTGAGGATTAGATGTGATAGTCAAAGTGTTATTTATTTGGCCAAAAAGCCTATGTATCATGTTTGTACTAAGAATTTTGATGTTCAATATCACTTTGTGCAAGAGATGGTTGAGAATAGTAAGCTCTTGATTGATAAGGTTGAAACTTTGGATAATGTTACAGATTCTCTTAGAAAGCCAATGACCATGAATAAGTTCTCTTGGTGTAGGAAGCCATGGGCCTTGATCACTATACTTAATTTATTATTTGTATCTCTTGTATGTAATAGCAATGTATAATTTCAAGTGGGAGAATGTTAGGTTAGGTTACATTTACTTTACAAACCTATATTATTTATTTATCTCCATGTTTCTTGGAAAGTGTCCTAGGGGACACATGAGAAATGTATTTAATTTTGGCAATATTGTAATTATATTTTAAAGAGGGAAATTAATGTTGGTATAGGTTACACTTCACTAGAGGAAAAATAAATCTCTCCTATGCATTCACATTGGGAATATAAAGATTCTTGAGTGGGGAGCCTAGTTTAGAAAGAAATAGGTGTCCATTCGTGTTCCATATAGAGGATAAATAGTCACTGAAGCATCCTAAATGCAAAAATTTGAAGGGTATATGGGTTAAATGCCCATGTTAAATCCTTTTGAATATTTAATTAATTTATTATCATGACTTGGTTTTCCAAGGAAGGGGCGTGGGATTTTTCAAGTTGTTTTGGCACCTCTAGTTTTGGTGCAAGGGCACCTAGCCCATGTTTTTGCATTGGGGGTAAAGTAGTATGTTTATAGGTGTTTTGGGGTTGTTTGAGTAAAATAGGTAAAAATATACCATTTTGTGATTTAATGGAGTCATCTTTGATGTCATAATGCATATATTGTAAAAAAATTGCAAATAATGTAAAAATTGTCATCAAAAGTTGCAAAAAAAGTGTATATGGGGAAATGCCAAGAGTCATAGAAGTTAGGAAGGCAGTTATAGTTAGTTTGGTGGTTGAATTTGAAGGAAAAAAGTTTTAAAAGGCCTCAAGAGGCTTGAGAAAAGTTGGACAAGTTTGTATGGAAGATGAATCATCAATAAAATGTGGTTGCTCTACAAATTTTCTATATTTTTTGTTGTTGCAGGCTTGGTACATGGAATACAGGATTTGTTTTTCTATGATGTGAATTGGAATTATTTACAGGTTGAATCTACTTTCAATTAAATTTGGTTTGGTGCAATAACATCGAGTCTTGTGATTTCTAGAGGCCATTTTCAAGAATCTACTTGTGTAAACCCATTTTAAAGGTTTTGAGGGTGAGAAAATGACTTTTTAGCCATTATGGTCACGCCCACAAAAGGATATAAAAGTCACAACAAAACTAAACCTGGGAATTAGACATTCCAATAGGCGACTAACATCTTCTCATGGTTGTGCATTTACTTTATCAAACTAGGGGACGTATACTTGAAATGGAGCAGCATGGTATGTGCATTAAGAACTAGTTTCTAGTCATCATCTTTAGAAAACAAATACTTAAAAGAAGTATAACACAAAGCTTTCTAACTCAAACACAACTCGACTAAAATAGAAATCATAACAGCCATTATTAAAGGACAAACTGTGAACTAGCCTTTGCTACATGAATAGACATAGGGATGGACTCCCGATGCTGCAGGAACAATACAAGGCTGAGTTTATGTTGAAATCTGTAGAAATAAATTCTAACTAGTAATCAACATGAATTGAATAGTTAACTACAATGACTTGCTACAAAATACTTACTAAGTGGGCCCCCTTAGCAAGCATCAACGAGATTACACAAGAAGTTGACTCAAAGCTTCATCAAATTTTATTCATATTCAGAACCAAGATACATCGATTACTCTGTTTTAAAAGTAAAACTTAAACACATAACTCTATTACTTATTCAACTTAATTTCAACTCATACTATTTCATCCTCGTTCACTCACGTAGGAGGAATGGTTATTTAAATGAAAAGGACAACAAACTAACTAACAGAGGATGTCATGATCATAAATACATTTTGAATCCGCGGAACAGATATTCATAAATGAAAGTCATCTGCTCGACGCAACCCAGAGAAAATATAGCATTACACACTCCCTAGATCAAAGGACCGTTAAAGCTCCTTCCCAAAGATTCATTCAAAGAGTTATTACTGGAACAACTTCTTCAACGAAGCCAAGATTCTTTGCGCTTGATCAGCTTCTACTCCCTCCAACAACCTGTAATAAATGACAGAGGCAAAGGAAAGCATAGACACAAGTGACACAACATCCATTCATTAATCACATGTTAATCCTATTCCATTATCCAAAATCATAAGCATACATTAGCCATACAGGTCAAAAAGGTAATTAATGAAGTTGTCAAGCTACAGGAATATGGAATTCATTGCTACAGGATACCACCCGAAAAGTCTTTAATCAACAGATTTAGACAACTATTAATAACAAAAGTAAGAGTATCAAAAGTTCAAACTATGAGCATATTTAAGGCTCATCATTCTGCCCCCTACTTATTGTAATGCTAGTCCTCTAGCATTAACTTTCCTTGTTATTTCCCTAAAATTTGCTAGAGAAGCATGACCCTGCAGTGAAGTTCCAAACTTGTAGTAAAAACCTCTAGTAAACTCCCATCTTTCAAATCTACAGTTTTCTATTTCTTCATTGATTTCCTTGGCTTGATAGGGATAAAGCGACCATATTAAAACTGGGGGTTGGAAAGTCAGTGGCATCCATAATTCAAATATGCTTTGCAAACCCAGTTACATGTACCTTTCAATTCTCCTGAGTGCTACTGTGAAGTTCAAAGGGTTGTGAGGCTCTATTTTTCTTAGACCAACCGTCAATTTCTCCCACCTTGCCTCAATCCTAGAAGAGGTAAGTTTCCAAAATATATATTTCTGCTCTTTGAACTCACTGTATACCTATTGTTTGATATCAAAAATTTTCTCTCTTTCCTGAGGGTAATTCGATCCATAAGTAACTTTAAGCCAGGTTCTAAAAATTGTGCGTGGATCTCAACTCTTGGCTCTTAGAAGAACAGGTTCATCTCTTTCTACTTCTTCATAAGTTTCCAATTGTCTCCCATAATTGACCTCATTTCCAGCCTAAGACATAAGTACCCTTAGATGGATATCACCTATATAAAGGAGTGGGTTCCATTCAGTTTCAGCAGGAATTAAATAACCATGTAAATAAAGTTCACACATGGATTTTTTCAACCAATTAGGGGCCACTTCATAGGCATCATAGAATTCCTTGGCGGTTTCAATATCAGGATCCAAATTTCTGGAGATCCTCATTAGTTTGAACCAAAGAAATTGTTCTTTGAGGCACATTGCATATACTTTGGGTGGCGGCCTACACTCCATTATTTTTCCAATTATTTCCATCATTTCATTCATTTTCTTCTGCATATCTTGAATTTCTTGCTTTTTCCTTTCAATTTCCCTTTGTAGCTTTTTCTTTTCTTCATCCCATAAAATTTGTTGGACTTCAATTTTGGCGAGATGGCAAAAACATAAAGTCTGGAATGACACAGGCTTCTAATTAACTTTCAGAAATTCCAAAAATGCAATCAGTAGAGTCCTTTTGTACACAACTAAATCTGTGCAAACTTTAGTGGGCAATGTATTATCATAGGTCATTTCATGTGGTTCAAGCACACCTTCTTCTTGTTGTAGGACAAAATCCTCTTGCTGTGTGGGAGAAGATTGTTCTTCCTCAGAAATTTTCTCAGCCGCACAAGCTAAGTCATCCAGACTCAATATTTTCCCCTTATCAACATTACTGGGTTGTGCTTCCTCAGGAACAACAGAGGAGCTTTGTGGAACATTTGCAGACATACCCAGGGAGTTATCATGACCTAATTCATCAGATTCCTCCAATATTATGACAGTTTTTGTTTGAACGGAGGTTGTAGCAGGCTTAGACTATTTCCTCAATGAACTCTTTCTTGGTAGTTTTGCATAAGGAGCAGTAGCAAAAGATGCTTCCTTAGTAGTCCTCTTCCTAGCTGGTCTTGAAGATCCAGACTCGGCAGGGGAAGAAGATATTGGAGTATCAACGGGTGTTGCTGCAAGAGAGACAGAGATAGGGGAAGACCCCACAGGAGAGGATGAGGAAAAAAGTTTTTGTCTTTGAGTATGTGGGTCTGGCTTAGGAGTCTTTCCTACCCTAGATGACTCACTTACAATTGTCTTTCCTTTTTCTTTCCTAGCGGCAGACCTTGTTTGCACACCAGTAGAGGACATTGGTATAGAAGCTACAAGAGAGGGCGTTGCAGGAGCAGCATATTCTTGCTCTGTTTCTGTACTTGTGGACTTAATTCTCATTTTCTTTATTCTAGGCTACACAGGTGGTGCCCTAGGGGGTTCAGGTGGTTGAAGACCTTTTCGGGCAACAAAATCATTCCATGAAAGAGGTGAAACATCCCTTAAAGATTGCTCGGTCAAAAGACTCTTCTTCCTTACTGCACTTCTTTTTCCTTACCAAGAATAACAACTAGATATTTGCTTAAAATAATTTTAATAACTACTTAAACTAAGTAGTTAGCTTGTTCTCAGGATATGGCTTCGCAATCGTACTTTAGAAAGTACAAGAACATAACTATTTTGGCAAATGTAAATTTGGCATAGGAAAATTTCAAATTAGAATACCCCCACCCCCTACTTAGCATTTGACATGTGTCCTCACATGTGCAGGGTGGTAATTTTAAAGCGTGCAATGATGACTGACATATACATTACAATAAATGAATAAACAGAAAGAATAAATTATGCGATAATGAAAAGATTGTGCATACCTTGAAGTCAGTTCTCAGGCATGCCATAAAGGACAATGGCGTATGATGAAATGATAGCTGGGAGATTTAATGCATGAATGAGGCAGAGTGGCAATATGGATGACGTGGAAAATAAAGTAATGAATGATGTGATAGATGAAAAGAAACAAAGAAAAGTGGTTTTCTTTAAAAAGGAAAACTTTATTATGGGCGGTCAACACAATACTTAAAGAGAAGCTGTAGGAAAAAGGCCTAAGCCTTTTGCTGCAGGAAGATAAGTCAAAACAAACTTTTTCAGGAACTCTTCCTTTGACATCGGCTTATGATATAACCACAGTCGGTGTCCATTAACTAACAATTTGAAACGGATTGGATCAATTGTGGCCAGCTGTACTGATCCATTGTCAAACACATTCTCAACTTCATAGGGACTGGGCCAGCGGGTGGTGAGCTTACCTTGATTTTCTTGATACCTGGAATCATATAGCAGAGCCCAGTCACCAGTAGATAATTACTTGGTTTTGATGTGTTGATTGTGCCATTTCTTCCTTTGCTGTTGGACAACTTTTGTATGCTACAAGGCAACTTTTCTTATCTCGTCCAAAGCATTCAGCTGCAAGAGACATTCCTTTTGTGCTTCATAAATGTCTATATTGAGTTCGAGAGCTGTCCTCAAAGTTTTATGTTCAAATTCAATGGGCAACATGGTTGTTTTCCCATAAAGCAGTTCAAAAGGTGTAAAGCCATTTGTTGTCTTTCATGTAATTCTGTAAGCCCAAACTACTTCTGGAATTTTACTGCTCCAATCTTTCCTATAGAGCTGCACTGTCTTTGTTAGGATCACCTCAATTTCCTTATTTGTAACCTCTGCCTGACCATTGGCTTGAGGGTGCTAGGGGCTAGATTTCCTATGCTTGATTTTATAGTCATTCATTAGTGATGTGATCAAATTAGATGTGAACTAAGCTCCCTAATCAGTTACAAGCTCTCTAGGAACTCCAAATCTAGTGAAAATTTGCTCATACAGAAATTCAGCAACCTTGTTATCATGAGCATGAGTCATTGCCTTTACTTCAACCCACTTTGTTACATAATCTGTACAAACCAAAATTTATGACTTACCATTGGATGGTGGATCAATTGGTCCAACAAAATCCATTCCTCATTTATCAAAGGGGGTGACTATTACCTGTGGATATAGTGGCATTTCATCTGACCTGGTTGGTCTTCCCATACATTGGCATCTATCACATCTCCTGGTATAAGCTACAACATCCTTGTGTAATGTTGGCCAATAATATCCTGTTGTAAGAACCTTCATTGATATTCTCTTGGTGGAAAAATGTCCCCCACATGGTTCATCATGGCAAGCATGCAAGATATCATAAGTTTCATCTTCTCTTACACATCTTCGCATAACTTGATTAGGTCCTGTGTAAAACAGACAATTTGCAATCCATGAAAAGTTAAAACTTTTCTCAATTAACAGTTTCTTTTCTTTGGGGGAGAAGTGAGCTGGTATTCTGGTTGCTACTAGATAATTGGCAATGTCTGCATACCATGGAGTGTGTGCAGCAATGGAAAATAGGTGTTCATCAGGGAACCTATCATCAATGACTTCTTGTTTAGTAGGTGTAGTTTTTTGAAGTTGTGATAAAAAATCAGCCACAACATTAGCTTTTCCTAGTTTATCAATGATTGTAAGGTCAAATTCTTGCAACAATAGGAGCCATCTTGCCAACCTACCAGAGATGGTAGGCTTGTTCATCAGATACCTGATTGCTGATATAATGCCTAAATTTATTCAAAGCATACACTACTGCTAACAACTCCTTTTTTGTAACAATGTAGTTTAGCTCAGGACCTTGAAGGTTTTTGCTGATAAAATAGATAGCATGCTCAATTGAATTTTATTTTTGAGCTAAAACTGCCCCTATACCAAAATCAAAAACATCTGCATGGATGTGAAAAGGCAGAGTCCATTTCAGACCTTAAAGAATAGGGGCTTTAGTAAGTAAGTTCTTTAGCTGCAAGAAATATTTTTCACAGGCCTCTGTCCAATTGAATGCAGAATCCTTAGTTAATAAGGCATATAATGGACTGAAAATTTTGCTAAAATCCTTTACAAACCTTTTATAATACCCTGCATGACCAAGGAAACTTCTGACATCCTTTTATTTTTTAGGAGTTTGTAAATTCATAATAACTTCAATTTTAGTAGGGTCAACTTGAATTCCATCCTTGGAGAGATGATGGCCTAGAACAATACCTTCTTGCATCATCATAAAGCACTTTTCACTGTTCAACGATAAATTTTTCTCTCTACACCTTTCCAATACTTTTTCTAAATTCACCAGTGCTTCTTCAAATGTAACCCCATAGGTAGTGAAGTCATCCATATAAATTTTCATATAGTCATGAGATATATCAGCAAAAATATTAATTACTGCTCTCTGAAATGTTGCTAGAGTATTGCATAGACCAAAAGGCAAGACTGAGTAAGCAAATATTCCCCATGGACAGGTAAAAGTGGTCTTATCTTGATCTTCAGGGGAAATTTTTATCTAATTGTACCCACTGTAGCCATCCAAGAAAGAGAAATAGTTTTTACCAGACAATGAATCTAGCACTTGGTCTACAAACGACAGTGGAAAGTGATATTTTTTAGTAGTAGTGTTTAACTCTCTATAATCTACACACACTCTCCATTTTCCACCTTTCTTAGGGACAATAACTAGCGGAGAGACCCACTGAATGTCAAAGATTAGATAGATAAAACCAGCATCAAGCAACTTTTGAAGCTTATTCTTAACTATTTCTAAGTGTTGGATTTATTCTTCTCTGAGGCTACCTAATTGGTAAATAGTCTTCTTTGATATAGATCCTATGAGTACAAATTTGAGGATCTATTCCTTTCATGTCACCATATTCCCATGCAAAAGCTTTATGTTGATCTTGCATCATTTTGAGTAGGATAGCCTGTTGAGATTGTAACAACTTGCTATTAATATTCAAACAGTGACCTGGAGACAATTCTATCTACTTAGTGAGATTACTCATAGAATCTATAGGTGATGTTTGTACCTCTTGTGGAAGCAAGTTATGAAAAATTGCAAGAAATTTAGGCAGCAAACTCTCAAAATTCAGTTGTTGTAGGAAACATTGTAGATGACTGCTATTTGGATCTAATGAACTACCCGTATCATAGTTGGATTGTAGAATTTGAAAAAGCAAGGCATCCTCATTTTGAAGTTGTGAGAATGGATCAGTTTGGAGTATCATTAATTGAACCAATGAATTGGCTTCTTCAGTTTCTTCCCCCACATCTGGCCAAACAAGTTGGGACAAATCTGGTTGAGGTCGAGCAGGCGGATATAAAGCCAATTTTTTTGTGGACTGTTCATCAGAAATAGTCATATCTCCATAACGACATCCTATAAAAGCATTAGCAGTTGCTAACCATGGTCTACCTAGGATAACAGGGTATCCTCCCAAAGTTTCCTTAGTAGATAATATTGTAAAATCAGCTGGGTACTCCTAAGATTTAAGACTGACAATTACATCTTCCACCATTCCATCAGGTGTGACAGTGGAGCTATCAGCAAGCTACAGGACTGCAAGTGTAGACCGAATGTTTAGGATGTTCAAAATGTCGATAGTATACTTAGTCATGACATTAATGGCAGCACCAAGGTCAATTAAAACATTTTTTACAATTTGGCCATTTATATGTATTTGCACTATAGGACTTCTAGGGTCAGTGTACTTTGGAATGACTACATTTCCCAACATTATATCAGCCAATTTCCCTAAAACATGAATTGTTTGGGGGTCCTTTTTCTTCCATCCAGGTTTCTTCAAACAGGCCTCTTTAATGGCTTTTCCATAAATTGGAACATCTTTAATGGCCTGAAATAAAGGAATTTGATTTTGTACATTCTTTAGCTGATCCAGAATGTCAAAAATGGGTTCTTCCCAGAATTTAGATGCGGTACTTTGTAACCTCTGAGGAAAAGGTGGTTTGTCTTGACTTTGCAAAATAGGATCCTTAGAAACTGTATCAGTTATAGGCATATGTTCAGTAGGATCAGTAGGTACAAAAGGTTCTTTAGGGGAAGAATCTAGTATCTCAGTAATTAGAGGCAGTTGCAGAGCAGGAAGAGTGGTTCCAGACCTCAAATGGATATCGCTAATGTTTAAGGCATAAGCTGGATATTGGTTGGCTTCAACAAAATACATGGGTTGTTGTTGTTGCTTATTATTGGGATTTGGTAACGGCTGAGTAGGCATAGGCATTTGTTTTGGAGGGCCATTATTTGTGGCAATTGTTGCAGGAGGTGGCATGAGGGCTTGAGGTTGTGGCTGTGGAAGTTGCAAGAACCCAGGGGATTGGTTCAGCCATTGCTGAGAACCTCTCCATTGAGGATTCTGCTACCAATTACCTTGAGGTGGGGTCCATTGTCCTTGTGCCTGTTGCCAACCTCCTTGAGGAGATTTCCATTGAGGGGTCTGATAGTTAGGCCAAGGTGGTTGAGATGTATTCCAAGGTGGTGGTGTTCCATATGTAGGTTGCCATTGATTACTATAGCTAGAATAAGGATTACCAAAAGTCAAAGGGTCTTGAGGCATACCTTGTCTTTGAGCCCATGGTCTCCTTTGTGCAACGAAGAACACTTGATCATCATCACCTTCTACTGGCTTAAAGTTAGTAGGTAATTGCTTAGCTTCCAGATTAGCCACCATCTTGCATCTACAGTCACGTTTCTTCTATCTACAATGTGGATAGAGCTTGGTCAGGATTGCTTCAGCTTCCTCATGTTTCTTTCGAGTTTGCATAGTGTCCAGTTGTATAGCCATATTTTTAATGATATCTTGCTTGAAGTCAGACAGCAAATTTGTAATCTCCATCTGAAAAACTCCACTAGAAGAAGACTTTCCCACTGTAGCATGATGACCTCTACCCTTCTTCACATTTGCTCAGGAGTAATTGAGACATATCTTCATGAGATCATCCCAAGATGCTTGAGTGATATCACCGCCTCCCATCAGGTCCAAGGCATCTATGCAAGTATCATTGATTCCCCTTAGAAAAAGTAAATTTTGAGATTCTTCATTAAGAGTATGGTCTGAATTCTTCTTCAGAGAAAACATGAATCTTGATATATAATCCTCTAGACTTTCATCTTCCTTCTATTGAATTCGAAATATGTCATCACCTTTACTGCCACTTTTACAATATTCCTTGTATTTCTCAAGGAATTTTGTTTGCATGACTGGCCAACTATCGACAACACCCCTTCCTAGACTCATGAACCATCTGAGAGCTCCCTCCTTCAAGGTAGCAGGGAACAATTTTAGTTTGTGGGCATCTGAAGTGTAGTCATAACTACGACAGAGGATATCAAACTCAAACAAGAAGGTCTCTGGGTCTTCTATGACTAAGCCATAGAACTTAGGAAGTAATGAAGATGGAATGTTCTTAAGGTTGTCATTGTTTTGCTGAGGAGTAATGGGGAATTCAAAAGTAGGAGGTCGATTCGGTGGATTACGAGCCATCTTCACCTGACTAGGTATAGGAACAAATGGATTTTCTTTAGGGTCTTCATCAAATGGGCCGAATAACAAGTCAGCACACAAATCTTTAGCAAATGGGTCAATATCTAAGTCTCCTTTGTCCTCAAATAGGCTATAAGTTGGTTCAGTTTTCTTGATAATGAATGGTATGTTGGGGAGAAATCTTCCCTTAGCGTCTCTCCTTTTATGCATGCAATGAAATGGAATGGTATTTTTAAAATATTTTGAAAAACTAACTAAACTACTGCAAATGATGACTATAGCAGGTTCTTAGATTGACACCATCCTCGACAATGGCGCCAAAAATGGTCATGCCCACAAAAGGATATAAAAGTCACAACAGAACTAAACCTGGGAATTGGACATTCCAATAGGCGACTAACATCTTCTCATGGTTGTTCATTTACTTTATCAAACCAGAGGATGTATACTTGAAACGGAGCAGCACAGTATGTGCACTAAGAACTAGTTTCCAGTCATCATCTTTAGAAAACAAATACTTAAAAGAAATATAATGCAAAGCTTTCTAACTCAAACACAACTCAACTAAAACATAAATCATAATAGCTATTATTAAAGGACAAACTATGAATTGGCCTTTTCTATAGGAATAGACATAGGGATGGACTCCCGATGCTGCAAGAACAATACAAGGCTGAGTTTGTGTTGAAATCTACAGAAATAGATTCTAACTAGTAATCAACATGAATTGAATAGTTAACTACAATGACTTGCTATAGAATACTTACTAAGTGGGGCCCCCTTAGCAAGCATCAACGAGATTACACAAGAAGTTGACTCAAAGCTTCATCAAATTTTATTCATATTCAAAACCAGGATACATCAATTACTCTGTTTTAAAAATAAAACTTAAACACAAAACTCTATTACTTATTCAACTTAATTTCAACTCATACTATTTCATCCTCGTTCACTCATGTAGGAGGAACGATTATTTAAATGAAAAGGACAACAAACTAACTAACAGAGGATGTCGTGATCATAAATGCTTTCTGAATCCACAAAACAAATATTCATAAATGAAAGTCTATCTGCTCGACGTGACCTAGAGAAAATATAGCATTACACACTCCCTAGATCAAAGGACCGTTAAAGCTCCTTCCCAAAGATTTGGTCAAAGAGTTATTACTGGAACAACTTCTTCAATGGAGCTGAGATTCTTTGTGCTTGATCAGCTTCTGCTCCCTCCAACAACCTACAATAAATGACAGAGGTGAAGGAAAGCATAGACACAAGTGACACAACATCCATTCATTAATCACATGTTAATCCTATTCGATTATCCAAAATCATAAGCATACATCGACCATACAAGAGGTCAAAAAGGTAATTAATGAAGTTGTCAAGCTATAGGAATATGGAATTCATTGCTACAGGATACCACTCGAAAAGTCTTTAACCAACAGATTTAAACAACTATTAATAACAAAAGTAAGAGTATCAAAAGTTCAAACTATGAGCATATTTAAGGCTCATCACATCCCACCCACTGTATCTTATTATAAATCCATGGGATGGCATAATTAGGTCTAGGGAACATGTGTGCCTAGTTTCAAAAGTAGGGAAGGTGAGTTGGGGGTTTTAAGGTGATGCCCTAGTTGTGAAAAGTGGGTGATTTGATGAAAATTAGAGGTTTTAGTGTGGAATTGTGAGAAATATTTAGGGGCAGAAGTTTACAAAGATGTTTTGAGGATGTGGAGACCCTATTGAGTATTTTTGAGGTTTTGGCTAGGTGAGATTGGGTTTTGGAATATAGATTTTCAATAAACCCTTGTGAAATTTGGGAAAAGAGAGAGTTTTGGGGTTAGAGGTGTTAGATGGCCTCTCATGCCCTAAAAGTTGTGGATTTAATGGTTTTGTAGTTTGGTCAATGCTTCCCCTTTTTTATTTGGGGTTTTTGGAATGTTAGGAGGGTACTTCCTTTAAAAAAATGACCTAATTGGTCTACTAGGACAACATAGAGTCAATTTTTGGAGAATTTGATCCAAAAGAGGCATAGGTGATTTTGTGATATGTGTAATGAAGCCAAAATGGGTTCTTGAATATATTTTTTTTTGGATAAGGTTCAAGGTGCTTTAGGAGATATACTCAATTCTAGGGTTGTGGACTACTACAAGGGATTAAGTGTTGGAAAAACAAGGACAAACAACTCAGAGGGGGGGTGAATAAGTTGTCACAAAATATTTAAACTTTTCAAACTTAAATTTGCTTAATCTCAGATATGATGAATTAACAATAAACCATAGACAATCAAAACATCAGAAACATAGATAACACTAAGATTTTTTTATGTGAAAACCCTGTTAGGGGAAAAACCACAGTGGATGTCAGTCCACAATATTATACCCTATTAAAATTATAATGAAGAATAATGGGAATACACATGCATTTAGGCACACTTTCTAGAGCTCATTGCTCAAATACAAGAGGGCTCACTACCCAAAGAAGAAACACTATCTTATAGCAATTCAGATTAGATCCGTAGGGTGTGAACTAAGAGAATAGTTTCTGCAAAAGCCTGATTATAGTTCCGGTTAAGCACAAAAACACTCCTTCACACTTCGCTCAAACTTCTTCACACTCTACTCTGCAATCGAATGATTAGATCACTATTCACACACTTTCTCTTCCTCTAGCACTTCTTCCCTTTTATGCACACTTTAACTTTGCACATACAATTGCTCTTATTAATTTGCAATGTGGATTTACATCAACAACTTCGTCGGCCAAAATATAAAACATATACACAATGTCGGCCCAAATTTACAAGTAAATTTTCAATGCGAATCAAACACTATTAGCCACAATATAATTAAGATTTAAAACAATATCCTCGAGCATACCAAACATTCAAATTTTAATCTCCAAGGATCCATCACACATTACAACCACCATGTTAGCCAAGAACATAAAAACCCGAACACACAAAATAAAAATCACCGACCACGAGCACACCGATCAATGCAAATGTGCAACAAGGATAGAGCATGATCTAGAAGCATCCACAAGCATCATGAATCAATAGAGAAGCATCCGCAACATCTAAAATTACTAGAATCATATCAATTTCAATTAGTAATACTAACTAAAGCCACAAAAAAATATTAGAACACAACTATTCATAACATGATTAAATCTTCATACAAACCTCTGAAACTTTTGATGGATAAACTAGATACACTCAACAATAAACCCTTTATTCCATGATGATTTATTATCAACATACTGAGCAATACACCTTTAGGACCTTCACTATTCCACTATCAACCTGCAACTCTTTCTTTAAAATTTTTCTCAATATCCTCAACATATACAGCCTACAATACATCAATACTAATAGTGTTGACATCAATGACAACCACATATCATAAACACAACCACAACATCCAACAATCTCCCCCTTTGGCATTGATGGCAACACATGATGTGAAAAACACCATCAATGCAACTGTCAATCAACACTTACTCCCCCTTAGATTCTGTCTCTTCTCCTCAACTTCTTCTACATGATCTTCTCCCAAAAAGGCTCTTCTCCCTAGATAATTCATAGTTTTTCACATGACTCTTCTCCCCCTTTGACATCAATGGAAAAGATAAGCATTATCTTTCCACATACAAGCTTTGAACAACATATCTACACATATGACTACTTCCCTGAGTAGCAGCCACGAAAACATCAATTTGGATCAGAATATAGCTATGAAACACAAAGATTGGTGCAAGTAAATGCATCTCTAGTTCATATTAGGAGGGGTAATCACCCCTATCATCCCTCTGAGATACTCAAAATTATCCTTTGGCAATGACTTGGTGAAAATGTCTACAATCTAATCTTTGGTAGGCACATACTCCAGTCTAACTTCTTTCTCACTCACTTTCTCCTTCAGGAAGTAAAACTTGATTGATATATGCTTGGTCTTAGAGTGTAGTACTGGATTCTTTGATATGTTTATTGCACTTGAGTTGTCATAGTATATGGAAATGGCATCATCATATAATACTCTGATATCTTCCAACATATTTTTCATCCACAACACTTGACTACAATTATTTGTAGTAGCAATATACTCTACCTCAGCAGTAGATAGGGAAATGTAATTTTTCTTTTTACTCAACCAAGATACCAACTTATTCCCTAGGAAGAAGGCACCACCACTTGTGCTTTTCATGTCATCTATATCTCCCACCCAATCTACATCAATATAGGCACTCAAGGTAAGATCATCATCTTTAGGATACCAAAGCCCAAAATCAACTGTTCCTTTCAGGTATATGAAAATTATCTTTACAATAGTCACATGAGATTCTTTTAGATCATCTTGATATCTAGCAACCATACACACATCATTCATGATGTCTTGTCTAGTCTGAGTTAAGTAGATAAATCTGCCAATCATTGACCTATATCTTGTTTGATTTTCCTTAGGAGAATCATCATTTTGTTTTAACTTTCATCTGGTTACCATGGGTGTACCAACAGGATTTGAGTCTTCCATGCCAAAATTATTCAGCAACTCTCTTAAATATTTGGACTAAGATATGAAAATCCCATTGTCTAGCTAAGTGACTTGCAATCCTAGAAAGAACTTCATCTCAACAAACATACTCATTTCAAATTCACTTTTCATTTCATCAACAAACTTCATACATAGATCATCATCTCCTCCAAAAATAATGTCATCAACAAAGACTTCAATAATCAACTCTTTATCATGATCAAACTTAAAATAAAAGTTGTTGTCAGCAGTACCTTTATTGAATCCAAGCTTTAGTAAGTATTTATCCAGTCTAGCATACCAAGCTCTGGGGGCTTGTTTGAGTCCATATAGAGCTTTCTTCAATCGAAAAACCATGTATTCCTTGTTAGTCAGTTGAAATCCATATGGTTGTTCAACATATACCTCTTCTTCTAACTCACCATTTAGAAAGGCTGACTTCACATCCATTTTATAAACTTTGTAGTTCTTATATGCAACATAAGCAAGAAATAATCTTACAAATTCAATTATGGCAATAGGGGAAAAGTTTTCTTCAAAATAAATACCTTTCATTTGTGAATACCCTTTACATCCTAGTCTTTCTTTATTCCAAACCACTTCACCTTGTTCATTTAGCTTGTTCTAAAAGACCCATATAGTACCAATCAAATTTTTATCTTTAGGTCTAGGAACAAGAATCCATGTATCATTATTTTCAATATGCATCAGTTCTTCCTTCATAGCTTCCATCCAGTGTTCATCATTACAAGCTTCATTGACATTATTAGGCTAAATCTTGGAAATCAGACAATATTCTTCTGCAATCCTTCTTCTAGTCTACACACCTTTATTCTTGTCTCCTATAATTTAATTTTCAGAATGATTTGCTTTACATATCTCAGAATTTTAGGATTCTCTCACACTTTTGGGTCTTCTATTCTATCTTCTACACTTCCTCTTGTCTCTCCTTGACTTTCTTGATTTACCAAAACAATATTAACTTGATTCTATGTCTGAGCATTCTTCCCTTTGTCTGTACTATCTTGTTGGTCATCTGAATCATATCCATAGTATCTGGATGACCTAGCAGAGTCCTCATCAACTTAGACATTTTCACTTTCAACCATTTTTCTCAATCTTCTATTATACCACTGGAAAGCCTTGCTTTTAGTAGAGTAACCTAGAAAGATTCCTTCATCGCTCCTTCCATCAAAATTTCCTATGTACTCATCTCTCTTAATATAACACTTGCTTCCAAAGATCTTGAAATATTTGAAAATAGGCTTATAACCAAACCATAGCTCAAAAGGAGTCTTATCAGAAGTACCATTGACATTTACTCAGTTTAGAGTGTACACAATAGTGTTTACAACTTCTCTCCAATAGATGTGAGGAACATTTCCTTCTATCATCATTGTTCTAGCAACATCCATAATTGTTTTGTTCTTTCTCTCTACAAATCCATTTTGTTGAGGGGTTCAATGAACAGATAATTGTCTTATGATTCCATGCTCTTCACAAAAAGAATTGAACTCCGAGGAAGTGAACTCACCACCTCTATCTGACCTTAGGCATTTTATTTTCAGACCTATCTCATTCTCTTCCATAGCTTTGAAACTTTTGAACTTCTCTAATGCTTCACATTTTTCTCTTAAGAAAGCAACCCATGTTATCCTAGAGTAATCATCAATAAGCAGCATAAAGTCCTTTCTCCTTGTAGACTTCTGATTCTAGAGGTACTGCACATATCAATATGCATCAGCTCTAGTACTCCATTAGAATGATGTTGTTTGCTCTGAAAAGAACCTATAGCCTATTTTCCCATTTGAAATTCCTTGCATATTGTGTTAGTAGGCTTCACTAACTTAGGTGGATCTCTTACTGCTTGAGTGGATCTTACCTTGACAATGTTATCAAAATTCACATGACACAACCTTGTATTCCATAACTAGCTTTCATCTACTTGGGAAATTAAACAACTTACATTAGCGACACTCTAGTGAAAAATATTACCTCGTCTCTGTACCTAAAGCAATCATATTTCTAGAGCTTCTATGTATCCCGCATTTTCCATCTTTGAACTGAAGATCATAACCCTTGTCCACCATCTATCCAACACTCAACAGATTATGCTTCAAGCCTTCATCATAAAGGACATTATCATTTTTATGTTTTCCACCAAGACAAATAGATCCTCTACCATGAATCACACTAGCATTTTTATCTCTGAATCTTACAACCCCACCATCATATTTCTCTAGACTTACAAATTTTCTTTTATCACTAGTCATATGATGTGAGCATCCATTGTCAATAACCCACTCATCCTTTTCTTCAATTTAGGCTACAAAATATTTCTCAACTTTAACATATTCAATAGCCACTAGACCATTTTCCTTGATAGCAACGAAAACCCATTCATCTTCATTTCCATTTTCATTATCATATTCTTCATCAGTCACACCTTCTTCAACATAATAACATTTCTTTTGAAATCTAGGTTTGTTAGGCTTAGACCTAGGAACTCTTTCAGGACACCTTGAAACAAAATGAACTATTTAACTGCAAGAGAAACATTTAATAGGCAACTTTCCTTTATACTTACCTTATCCTCTACCTTATTTCTTTACAATCAGTGCTTAGAGCTCTTCTACCTCTATTTCTTTAACTTCAAGATGTTTCATCTCTTCCTCGTACTTGAATGTCTTTATATAAATCTCTCCCAGATCATATCTTTTCCTGTTTCTTCCAAATACAGAGGCCTTAAATACAAATTCAGTCTTGGGGGAAGAATCACCAAATTCACTCAACTCATAGGCAACAAGTTTACCAATCAACATATCTCTTGTCACATTTGTTACTGTTCTGAGCTCTTCAATAGCATGAGCCTTTGATTTGTAAGAGGGAGGCAATGATCTAAGCACTTTAGCTACAATTTATTGTTCATCCAAGGTACCACTGACACATCTAATACCCATCACAAGTTCATTTACTCTTTGCATAAAAGAAGAAATATTTTCATCTTCACCCATCTTCAAAGTTTCATACTTTCCTTTCAAACTATGTAGCTTAGCGACCTTCACAAGTGCATCTCCTTCATACAAAGTCTCCAACCTCTTCCAAATCTCATGAGCTATCTTCAGATCCATCACATTTTTCATTTTTGAATCCATCAGAGCACTTAGTAAAGCTTCAATAGCCCTAATGTTAATCTTAGCCTCTTTAATCTCATAAGGAGTGGAAGGACCATTCCGAGGAATAACATATATATTCTTTGTAATATTCCAAAATGGTTCACCAATACACCTCAAATGACACTCCATTCTAGCTTTCGATAGAGAGTAATTTGTTCCATCAAATCTAGGGTTTTCCTTCTTATATGATGCCATCTCCGATCACCTCAAGCTTTTAAACTTCTTCAGAGGAACCTGCTTTGATACCAATTGTTGGAAAAACAAGGAAAGACAAATGAGAGGGGGATGAATGAGTTGTCATAGAATATTTAAACTTTTCAAACTTAACTTTGCTTAATCTCAAATCTGATGAATTAATAATCAAGACATCAAAAACATAGAGAACACCAATATTTTTTTACGTGGAAACCTTGTTAGGGGAAAAAACACGGTGCTTGCCAGTCCATAATATTATACCCTATTAAAAGTATAATGAAGAATAATGGGAATGCACATGCATTCAGACACACTGCGTAGAGCTCACTACTCAAATACAAGAGGGCTCACTGCCCAAAGAAGACACACTTTCTTACAACAATTTGGATTAGATACATAGGGTATGAACTAAGAAAATAGCTTCTAGAAAAGTCTGATTACAGTTCTGGTTAAGCACAAAAACACTCCTTCACACTTCACTCAAACTTCTTCACACTCTGCTCTGCAATAAAATGACTAGATCACTATTCGCACACTTGCTCTTCCTCTGGCACTTCTTCCCTTCTATGAAAACTTTAACTTCTAAAAAAAAATCACTCTTATATAGCCACAACATGGATTTACATCAACAACTTTGTCGGCCAAAATATAAAACATATACACAATGTCGGCCCAAATTTACAAGTAAATTTTCAACGTGAATCAAACACCGTCGACCACAATATAATGAAGACTTAAAACAATATCCTTGAGCACACCAAACATTCAAATTTTAATCTCTAAGGATCCACAACACATTTCAACCACCATGTTAGCCAAGAACATAAGAAACCTGAACACACAAGAGAAAAATCACCGACCATGAGCACACCGATCAACATAGACATGAAAAAAAGATAGAGCATGGTATAGAAGCATCTGAAAGCATCATGAATCAACAAAGAATAATCTATAACATATAAAATTACTAGAATCACATCAAATTCAATCAGGAATACTAACTGAAGCCACAAAAAAACTGTCAAAACACAATTGTTCATAACATGATTAAATCTTCACGCAAACCTCTAAAACTTTTAGTGGATAAACTAGATACACTCAAAAATAAACCCTTTAGTACAAAATGATTGATCATCAACGTATTGAGAAAGACACCTTCAAGACCTTCAATTTTCCACTGTTAACCAGCAACTCTTTCTTTAACAAATTTCTCAATATCCTCGACATATACAGCCTACAATACATCAATGCTAATAGTGTTGACATCAATGATAACCACATATCAACAACACAAACATAACATCCAACATTAGGGTCTTTGAATGTAAGAATAGAGAAACTAATGAGTTTGTGTTTTGGAAGAAGGTTCTTTGTTTGAAATAGTCAGGTTGATGTTGTGTAAAGTGTGGTAGAGCTCAAGGGAGAGTTTGAAACCAAGTTTTTTTGAATTAGTGTCTTTTTGGTCTTGTGAGATCAAACTACAAGGAAGAGGATTGGTTGAAGCTTGTGATTATTTGAAGTGAGTTTGAGGTTGGTTGGTTATAGGACCTCCCTAATTGGCATCAATTAGTATCAGAGCATAGGGATTAGATCTTTGAGAGTTGAAGATTGAAGTTTGACAATTGGAAGGTGAAAAGGAAAGATGCATCCAAAAGATGCCATGGTAAAAGAAATTAGAGAGTTCAAATAAAGGTATGCTAAGTTGAAGGAGATGACACAAAGGAGGAGCCTGTTTAGGAAAAAATGAAAATGCAAAAAAAAGGGTATGTAAAGTGGTAATAGATTCAAGTTCTATTGATAACATAGTTTCAAGGGAAATGGTTGACAAGTTGAATTTAGAAAGAATTCCACATGAAACACCCTAAAAAGAATTTTGGTTGAATGATGGTCAGTCAATTGTGGTTAATGAGAAATATTTTGTTGAATTTAATATGGGTGGCTATAAGGACAAGGTACTTTGTGATGTATTTCCTATGAGTTATTGTCATTTGCTACTTGGAAGGCCATGGCAGATTGAGAGATATGCCATTCGTGATGGGAGAGCCAATACTTATCAAATAGAGAAAGATGGAACCAAGTTTACACTAATACCATTATAGGAAGATGATGAGGCACAAGATAGGACAACAATGATAGTGATGGTAGGAAAGAAGGAATTCATAATGCATGAGGAAGACAAAGGAAAAGAAGGTGCAACCACTACAGGAGAGAAGTTGCTAAGGCAGTAGGTGTAAAGAGTGATGCAAAGTTGAAGAGTAAAGAAGAAGATGATATGTTGGTGTCCAAGACTGAAATAGAGAAGGTCAAGGATGAACTAACCTTGAAGGATCAAGAGAAACCTAAAAAGCATGATGGAGACATGGTGAGGAAAGATTTTGGTCCATTGAAAGCAAAAGAGGTTAAAAGTTAGCCACATAATGTCAATATAGTGGATTGTAAGATTAAAAGGAAAGTGTAAGAAGAGGCAGATAATTTGATGATAGAGATAAGAAGAAAAGAGGGAGTGAAGAAGAGTAATTTGAAAATGGAAAGCCAAGATAGGCTTGTAACACATGAAGAGATCATGGTGGAGGAAGTGTTGTGTCCCTTGAAGGAAGAAGAAGATGATGGTCATTCATGCACTGACATGATAGAGGTAAAATGTAAACTAAGTTTTAAAGGTAATGGTAATGGTTTGATGTCAATGACTGATAGAGAAAGGGTCAAAGGTGAATTGGTAGAAAAGACTCAAAGTTGGAAAGGTAATGGCATGACAATGACAACACTTAGTCCTTTAGATTCAAGGAGAGCTAGTGAGCAGTTGAGGTCTACATATATAGTGATTTCTAAGTCTGAGAATGCAGTAATGGAAAAGGTAGAGAGTCTAGTGCAAGACAAGAAGATAGAAAGTGTAGCGAGCCAAGGAAAATGGTAAAGGTTAGTTAAAGAGTTTGTAGAGATTGAAGAAAAAAGGGAAGTTTCAATCACCCCAAGAGGTGAAGGGGTAAAGGTAATGAGTTTGGAAGAGGTCTCCATGATGGAAGGGACAAAAGAAGTGAAGTTGATAGTGATAGGCCGTGAGAAGGCTAGGGAAAGGTTGATTGTGAAGACTCCAAGTGAGTTGGAGAAAAGATAATTTTTTGTGGTAAGGATAGTGATTTGTCCTTTAGAGGAAAGAGAGGTTGGTAGGCACTTGTATTTTTCCATGATAGATATTTTTAAGACTGATTGCATCAGGGTTCTAAGAGTGGAGAACCTAAAGGTGAAGAATGAAGTGAGAGTGAATATTTGGCAAGGACAATGGGGAAAATTTAAGCATGCAACTGAGATGATGAAAAAGAGAGCTCATGGGGTAGTTGAACAATGTTTATTTGCATATGGAAGGGAAATTGTATCACCAAGTTTTGATGTGTAAAGTGTTAGTGGACTTGAAGCAGGTATGTTTGCAGAGAGGCAACGATATCAAGTTGAAAGGAAAGGAAGAGTTTAAGTTTGTTCCAAGGGTAAAGATGAAGGCAGTCCAACATAAATTTCTTAGAGGCAAGATTGCAAGTGTCAATGAAAGGTTGGCATAGATACAGATGATACATAAGCCAAAGGGCATGCATCTAGTCATTTTGTGAAGGAGAGATAATGTCAAGTTGGAAGTAAGTTCAAGAATGCAAAGAGGGACTCTACTTTTTAGTATCTAACCCAGTGGAAGGGGTTCCTAGGTGAAAGAGCATTTGGAGATAAAGAAGACAAGTTGATCAAGACCAGGGGAAGGATGCAATATAGTCCTCATGGGACATGCATTTCTTTTTTGCTCGGTTGTATGGTGCAGGGGCACCTAGGCCATGTTTTTGCATTGGGGGTCAAATAGTAGGTTTATAGGTTTTTTTAGGTTTTTGGAGTCAAAAAAGGTCTAAATATACCATTTGTGATATAATGGAGTCATATTTGATGTCATAATGCATATATTGTAAAAAAATTACAAATAATGTAAAAAGTTGTCATCAAAAGTTGCACAAAGGGTGCAAATGGGGGAATGCCAAGAGTCATAGAAGTTAGGAAGGAAGTTATAGTTAGTTTGGTGGTTGAATTTGAAGGAAAAAAGTTTTAAAAGTCCTCAAGAGGCTCGAGAAATGTTGGAAAAGTTTGTATGGAAGATGAATCATTAATAAAATGTGGTTACTTTAAAAAATTTCTATATTTTTTGTTGTTGCAGGCTTGGTATAGGCCGTATATGATTTGTTTTACTATGATGTGAATTGGATTTAGTAATAGGTTGAATCTACTTTCAATAAAAATTGGTTTGGTGCAATAACATTGAGTCTTGTGATTTCTAGAGCCCATTTTGAAGAATTTGCCTATGTAAACCCATTTTAAAGGTTTTAAGAGTGAGAAAATGACTTTTTAGCTATCCCACCCACTATATCTTATTCTAACTTGGTGGGATGCCATAATTAGGTGAAAGGAACATGTTTTTCTAGTTTTAGAAGTAGGGAAGGTGAGTTGGGGGCTTTAATGTGATGCCCCTAGTTGTGAAAAGTGGGTGATTTGATGAAAATTAGAGGTTTTAGTGTGGAGTTGTGAGAAATCTTTAGGAGAAAAAATTTACAAAGATGTTTTGAGCATGTGTAGACCCTATTTAGGATGTTTTAGGTTTTAGTTGGGAGAGATTAGATTTGGAATATCGATTTTCAATAAACCCTTGTGAAATTTGGGAAAAGAGAGGGTTTTGGGGTTAGAGGTGTTAGAGGGCCTATCATTCCCTAAAAGTTGTGGATTTAGTGGTTTTGCAAACTGGTTAGTGCTGCCCATTTTTGAGTTGGGGTTTGTGGAATGTCAGGAGGGTTCTTCCTATGAAAAAATGACCTAATTGGTCTACTAGGATAGTGTACAGTCCATTTTTGGAGAGTTTAGTCCAAAG
>VDFB02370243.1:0-15363 GCA_007258455.2 Sequoia sempervirens
TTTCGACCTTCCTCTAATAGCAAGGGTCTCCTTCGCCATCTTAGAAGATTTATTTCTCATTTCTTCTGATAACAAATAAGCAACACCATATTCCATCTTGAAACTGGATGTTGTACTCCCAATAGCCATCACAAGGTGATCCCATGAATCTGGCAAAGAACACAATATCAGTATACATCGATCCTCTTCATCAGTCTTCACACCAACAGATGTTAACTGTGCAATCAACATATTGAATGCGTTCAAATGATCAGCAACAGACCCTCCTTCCTGCATTCTCAAATTGTACAACTTCTTCCTTAGGAATAGTTTATTCACCAAGGACTTCCCTTGATAAATAGATGACAGTCTCTTCCATAAGGAAGATGCAGTCTTCTCTTCATGCACATTGAGAAGGATGAAGTCTGCCAAATAGAGCCTTATCACCTTTTTAGACATTCTATCTACAAGGTCCCAATCTTCTTGCTTCATGCCTGTAGGTTTCACTCCAGACACAGCAATCCACAGATCACGATCCGCTAAGAGATCCTCCATCTTAAGTTTCCACAACTCAAAATTGCTGCCATTGAACTTCTCTATTTCAATCTTTCCTAACGTGCTAGCCATCTCAATCTGTAATTAGAAATTAACAAAATTCTACATGACTCCCATTGAATAGAATTGACACAAAAAACCCAACGTACCCATAAGGATAACGCAACCGGCCAGACTCTGATACCACTTGTAAGGAAAGCTAGATGCGGAAGCAACTCTCCTAACATCAAAACCTTAGGGAAGAATGTAGAGACACTTTTAAATTTTACAATTACAGTCCAATTAAGATGCACTTTGAAGTAAATAGCAGAAACAGAGAATTAGACAAACATAGATGAACACCAGATTTACGTGGGAAAACCCTTACAGAAAAAAAACCCACCACACCAAGAGAAGTCACTTTGTATTACAGTAACAAATAATTACATACAGAGTTCTAACTTATCTTTCTGATGTCAGATTACAGCAGCTTTCACAATGATCAAACTTGTACAAGAATCTTCAAGTTACAATCTTTTCAGAACAAAAATCACTCTGATTATACAACCACACAACAATCTGTCGATCCTTCGAATCATCTAACCATCGAACCCCTCACAATCTGCGATCACAGAGTATAACCATGTCGCCCTTGTCTGTCGAGCTTCCTCTCAGTAACGACTGCAACAGTCCAACTACTAGTAGTTCCCATTCGGCTCCTCTAATTGGTCCATGAGACACCACATAGGAAAGTCAAATGGTCAAAGGGCTTCAATCTGTGTTGGCATATCGGTGAGACACTGACCATGTCTCCCTGATGCCAAAATAGTCAGCATTCGATATCACCAAGAGTCGTTTCCATTGGCAAGAGGTTATATCGCTATTCACAAGTCACAACGACTTCATTTTTCCTTTCGGCAAGACTATCGATCTTCGGTGAGATCACATATCGATATTCAAAGTCACACTGAAGAGTCATTATGTCGGCAGGATATACTGCTCTCGCTAGGACCTCACACCGAGCTTTCAAGTTATTCTTAATGCATCCACCAGTCGGTGAGACTCGTCACTTTTTCTAGGACTTCATACTGGGGTCCTAAGTCATACCAAAACATTAACATTTCCATCGGCACCCGTCTATCACTAAGACATTCAACTGTCACTAAGAGGTTTCACCAAGATCTCTTATGTTACTCCAAAGCCATCAATAGTCGCCAAGACTAGCATCCTTCGCTGAGAGTTTACTCTAAGATCTTTATGTTACATCAAGCATCAAATGGTCTGCAAGACTTACATCCCTCACTGAGAGTTCTTACCGCAATCTCCAAGTTACCCCAAGATCACCGTTTGGCAAGACATTCACACATCGTTAAGACTTCTTATCGATAGAATATAAGATACACCGAAGACCACAAAAAGTAACATACTGTCGGTGAGACATATTACTCGATAAGACTTCTCAACGAGCCACCATGGGTTATCCCGATGACTCCAATGTATTTCCCCATCAGCGAGACCTTTCTATTGTCGCTGGGACTTCTTCCCGAGCTACGCCTTTCGGCCAAGGGTCTCCCCGATAAGTGATACGTATGGCCTATCGGCCAGAGATCTCCACGCGGTAAGAGGTCACACCGAACACAACATGTCACACCGAAGACTCCAATGTCAAGACTTATGCAAGGTCACAGCGACCTGTACAAAACATAAGGCTACAATCTGTTCATCGGCCAGACATAGCAGATGTCACACCGACTTGGCTCCAATAGAGGTTACAGCCTGTGATGATTTAGGCATATATTTCCAACAGTCTCAACATTGTTGGTCTAGATGGTGATGGGGTAGAAATTGTTGGCTATGTTATCAAGGTGGTGAATGAAGGTAGAGTGGTGGATATGTTGTGCTGAGAAAAGGGTGTCCCACTTAGGATTAGAAATTAGTTGGATGTGTATCCCATGTGTCACTCACTTGGAGATAATCCCCCTATAGCTAAGCATGACCATGGTCTCTTTCCTACAAAACTAGGGGAAGAAGAAAATTCTATATTAATTTAAAAAAACATTTTTTATTTAAAATGATAGTCATACCCATGCCACCAACTGATGCAATCCATATAAGATGGCACATAATATTTCATTAAATATACCATTGGAGCTTATGAGGTCTATAATGCATATGACCTAAAAAATCATATATGATGGACTATACATAACATACAATACAAACCATAGGGGTCCATACAAGTGTGTGGAATTTTCTAATAATTTTTTGCAAACTCTCTAAAAATGGCCAATTTTTTAATAATCCAAAACCTATCAATTTTTATATACCAATTTATAATTTTTTCAACCTTGTGGACTTAATGGAGAGGTCTATTTCTTAAAATTTATTTATCAAAAATTTCTATTGTAAACACTTCTAAATTGAGAAGTAACTTGTGCATCTCTAGCTTTGATATAGTGTAAGAGTCACACAATAGATTCAAGTAGCTACAATGACCTTTAAAAAAAACAACCTTCTATAAGAGAGTAGCAAAGAATAAATGATAGATACTATAATGTAATAAGATATAATAGGATAGAATAGGATAGTATATATATAATGTATAAGAGGGGTCTTGATTGTATAGGAAAGGTGAAAGATAAGACAATAGATGATTACAACAAGGTGTCACAATTGTATGGCATGAGACATAAAATATAAGTGATCTAAAAGTGCCCTAAGTAAACTTAAACTATACTAATTAAACTTAAAAGTGTGAATGGAACTTAGATGGGAACCAAGTAGGTAATGTACCTCATTCACACCAAGAATTCATAGATTTGTTCATTAAATCTCCTTCCCTCTTATGTACTCTAACTTTACTTTTTTATTGGCTTCACCTTTATTGTGCTTCTCTTATGACATGTGATAGTGATTTTCATGATATAATGATGTTTTTTTTTTTAATCACTTTTTCTCTAGTTCATCATAACCTAATGATGAGATATGTCATAATTAAATGTGACATATTTTTTTCTCCCTCACATGATTGAAAAATGCTTCATTATAAACTTGTTGATTTAATCATGCATTTTTGTATGATGTTATTCCAGTTGAAGTATTAAATATTTGTGAACCTATATGATACATGTTAGTGTGAATAATTGTCTTGTACCTAGATAATTCACTCACTAGGTAATTAAAGGACATATTCACATGTTACGTTTACTTAGGAAATTTTTTTCTTTCTAGAAGTCTTAGTTGGCATTTCTAAAACTTATCTTATCTAGCTAGTATGCATCATTTCCTAGGTGATTAGGTTGTTGGTTGTCTCATGTCATAGGATTATGACATTTATCAACATCATGTTCATTACTACATTTCAACCTTTCCTTTATAAGCAAGGCATCTCTTGGACATTTGCATATCAATTGAACCATTAATCAATCTTGCATTGTGAAGCAAGCTTTCTTGCCATTCTCTCTCTTGTGGAAGTGGTTTTGGTCTAGCAACTGATCTTGAGGGTGTTGGGGAGTCACCATTTACTCCCACATGGTATCAGAGCTCTCTCAGGTGTTGCAGATTCCTTCCCAGATTTGAGGGTATTGTGTTGGCTTGAAGATATTTGCTGGATGTAGATTGGGGTTTCAATAACCTTACGATTGAGATCAGAAGGTTCCGCAGACGAATTTTGACTATAAATTCGTCAATTTTGGGTAAAGTTATTTTTGAGGCAAGACAAAAAAAAATCGCTGGGACAGCCTCCCAAGCGGTACGATTTTTTTTACTTTCGCAAAAATATATTTTGTAAAATATTTTCTGCGATATTTTCTAAAAACTTGGGGCAATTTTTTGTATTTCGGGCTATGGTTTTCATATAAATTTTTTGGGCAAAAATTATTAATTTGTTGGGAAGAATATTCTGTACCCTTGTCTGCGTATATCCTGGCGTCATATTGTATTTCGCAGAGTTTGGTCGGCGTTTGTTTATTCAACAGGGCATTTAGTTTCCGGTCCGTAATTGATCAATGGACTGGTACCGGTTGTCCCATCATTGGCCGGAGTCCTTTCCTGTAAAATCGACGTCCTCTCTACAGTCATCGGCGATTAGTACAGAGGGTACTTCAGCATATTCTTCTCCATTATCGGCGGTACTGTGTCATTTCTCCGGCCTGGTACGATCTCCGGTCAACTTGGAAGCCTGCGTCATCGGGTTATTCATCGTCATTGGCATATTGTATGGTACCTTCGTTAAGATACAGACTATTATGCAGATATTTACTGATGGCCATGTTTTGATGTCCACGCCATTATTTATTTTGTTGGCCACACACTGCTCAATGATTAAATGCACGCACCATCGCTTTTGCCCGGTTTTGAAACCGGTGTAGTTGTGAAGACAGGCAGACATCCTCTGATGTACTTTCTCACTGCAGTAATGACTGTTGTATAAGAGTTGTACCCCAAAGCATAACTTTATGATTTTTTGTTTTAAAATTTCATTATTGGTCTCTAATGTTTTTTATTTTGATAATTTATAATATAAAAATAATATATAATAAATATAATAATAATATTTTAAAGATTTCACTTCACATTACAGGCAAAAATATAAAAAATAAACTGACATTACATAAATATAATATATAATAAATACTTTTAAATATTTTGAAGATAACACAAAATGAAAAAATTTAAAATATTAAAAAAAATTATATATTAAGTTTTTGAGGTTTTAATGATTACAGGTTATCAGATAGATGCACTCGCATCTATTTAAAGCTCTTAGTCAGCTGAAACTGTAAATATTTATTTATATAATAGTAGCCTCTAGGTAATAATACATAAGCCCTAGGTACAACTAAAATATTTAGTTTTAAAGTAATTAGTAAGCACACCACATTACATGGCCATCCATGCATGATGCATGGATGGCTCTAAAAATAAATATTTTAGTTTTAACATTTATCTAAGAACTAAATAGATGCACGGGCATCTATGCATTAATACATATAGTAATTATTACCAAAAAACTTATTTTAGATAAAATTTATTAATTGGATTGTTAAATTTTTGTGATAATAATTTTTTTAATAATATTTAAAATTTTATTTTTGTATTTATCTTCAAAATATTTAAAATGTATTTATTATATATTATATTTATATAATGTCAATTTATTTTTTAATATTTTATATAATGTAAATTTAATTTTTAAAATATTATTATTATATTTACTATATATTATTTTTTATATTATAAATTATCAAATAAAAATATAATGTAATATATACTTAATGTAAAATATATATTATACATATCAAAAAATATAAAATATATATTATTATATGTATATTTTTATAGTAAAAATTATTAAATACAAATATTAAATTATTAGAATTAATAACTAAGACATTTTTATATAATACAAATTAATTTAACATGTAAATATAATGCAACACATAATTAATATATAATACATATTTTATATAATTGATGAAAAATATGATTGCATTTATATTTAAAAAAAATAATGTATTTATCATAGATTATATTTATATAATGTCAAATTATTTTTTAGTATTTAATATAATTATATTAAATTTTTAAAATGTTATTATTATTATATTTATTATATATTATAATTTATATTAAAAATTATTAAATAAAAATATAATTTAAATAATATATATATATATTATAGTAGAAATTATTAGATAAAAATATAAAATTATTATAATTAATAAATAATATATTTTTATATAATACAAATCAAATTAATTTATAAATATATGTATTATTATATATTGCATTATATTTATATATTAATTTGATTTGCATTATATAAAATTATATTATGTATTTTATCTAAAATAAGTTTTTTGGTAATAATTACTATATGTATTAATGCATAGATGCCCGTGCATCTATTTAGTTCTTAGATAAATGTTAAAACTAAAATATTTATTTTTAGAGCCATCCATGCATCATACATGGATAATACATATAGTAATTATTACGTAGGAACTACCTAATTACTTTAAAACTAAATATTTTAGTTTTAACATTTACCTAAGAACTTATGTAATTATTACCTAAGAACTACCTAATTACTATAAAAATAAATATTTTAGTTTCAACATTTACCTAAGAACTAAATAGATGCACAGGGCATCTATGCATTAATACATATAGTAATTATTATCAAAAAACTTAATATATAATTTTTTTAATAATATTTTAAATTTTATTTTGTATTTATCTTCAAAATATTTAAAATTATTTATTATATATTATATTTATATAATGTCAATTTATTTTTTATATTTTATATAATGTAAATTTAATCTTTAAAATATTATTATTATATTTATTATATATTATTTTTTATATTATAAATTATCAAATAAAAACATTAAAGTTAATAATGAAATTTGAAAACAAAAAAATCATAAGTTATACTTTTTAAATTTTAACTCTTATACAACGAGTCATTGCAGTGAGAGTACGCAGCACGGAGAAGGATGTCTTGCCACCAATGTACAACTACGCAGTTTCCAAAACTAGGCTCTGAAAACGATGGTACGTGCATTTAATCATTGACAGTTAGCAGCAGCAGCAAGTACGTATGGCATGGACATCGAAGGGCATGGCCATCGGTGCAAATTATCTCCTGCATAGCTGGCCGCCAAAGATAATTGCATCACCCTTGGTACTTAGTCAAATCCATCGCAATGCGACGGGCTGCATCGGCTTTTAACAAGTCACGCGTCACTGGCCACAAATGCGATGGTCCGTGGTTTTGTCAAATGGGTTCAGGCGGCATCGACATCAAGGCCTATCCAGCGCCAGGAATGCACCGGGGTGGACATGGCCATGCATCATCTAGCATACAAGTACGGGGCGGTTATTGATTGATGTGACTGCAAAAAACTCACCTCACCTTCATAAAAATGCTAAAATGCAGAGATGTAGCATTGCCAATTTGGGTGCTGTGTCAGGTGGGTCCCTCCTAATTTCACTGTTTTCCCAATTTCCTTAACCTTACTCTTTTCTTAGTTTCCGTTCTGTAGCTCCTATTAACCGTGCAGTTTCATCAAGTATTCAATAAATTGCATAAAAAATGGTAGAGTTGTTGAGCCGTAACTATCGCGGTTTTCCTTTCAAGTGTATGCAGAATGGCTTCGCGCGGTTTCAGATGCACAATGTTTTTTGTGTAATTGAAATGTATTTAAGACTTCTATCTTAATTTCATGCTGCAAGAAAAAGGGTTTCGTGAAGTATTTCTTTAGCCAATATTTATGCCGGAAAACTCTATGAAGGCGGAGGGCATTAAGTATAATTTATGATTTTTTAAAATTTATATATTATTAAATTAAATAAATAATGGTTATGTTGTATTTATTTTTGGTTTTTCATTTAATAAATAAAATAATTTTTAGTTAGTTAAATAAATAAATAAAATTTATTAATAAATTTTGTATTTATTAATATGTTTTTGTGTATTATAAAAAATTTATATTTTTATACATCTATAAGTAATTTTTACATGAAGATTATTTTTTGAAAATAAGGTTAAATTAATAAAATAATATATTTATAATTTAGTATAAATTAATAATTACAAATTATGTTTAATTTTGTAGATTAATGTATTTTGGTATTAATGTGAAATTATGAGTAAATATAATGGATAAAAATATTTAATTTTATGATTAGAGAATGATGGATTATTCAATAGGTATTTGTGAGTTATCTTAAAAAAAATTGTTATGAAAAATTATTAACAAAGATTTAAAACCATTAAAAATTGTGGCATTTGAATTGCATTGAATAATTGTAATGCTAGATTTTTAACTTTATAGTGGAATTATCAAATAGGGGGGAAACTTTTCAGATTGTTGAGGGAACCTTTGGGGCAATGCAAAAACTAAAACTTGAATGAAACATCAAGAAATAAAAGAAATAAGTGTGACAAAAGAGGGCCACGATTTGAATCCACTATTAAACCTTCTCAACTTGCAATTCCTCAACTAAGCACATAAATGAAAAATCAACTTATCATTATTAGTTACAACTAGCAAGTGGGCAAATTTTTGTTCACAAAATGAAAGTTTTGCATTTAATCCTAAAAGGAATAGGTGACATGTCTTAAGGGAACCTATAGTTCAATATTAATAAGAAAATACTTGTATAACTAAAATTATTTCTTTATGTTGGAAAACTCTTTAATAATATTAAGTATAATATATGATTTATTAAATAAAATAGATAGTATTTATTTATTTATTTTTGTTTTTAATTAAATAAAATTTATTAATATTTTTTTTATTATGAATATGTTTATATGTATGTAATAATTTAAATTATTATTAAAATAAATAATTATATGAAGGGATGAAGATGTTAACAAACTTTTTATCTTTAAAATGTTTTTCAAATATATTATATTAAAATAATTATGAAAATAAAATAGAATCATTGAAATAATGAATGATGTTTTTTTAAACATAAAATTAAAATTTACATCCAAAAGTAAAATAGTTCTTCTTAATCCAAAAATTGAGTAAATAAAATTAAATTATTGTTATGTAAATACAAATGATTATTCAAATAAAAATAAAATAGACAATATAAATAAAATAATTATGAAATAATTGTAAAATGAAATATAATAAATAAATTTAAAATAAGATAAATAAAATAAAACAATCCTTAAATAATTCTAAATTAAATTTGAATAACTCTTAAAGTAAATTGTAGATAGTTGAATTTGACCACTCTTATATGGTCAAATTCACCCTTGCATTCCTTTGTCCCACATCCCTTAGCCATATTATTTAAATAATTCATTATTTGATTAATATTTCCCTTCAACCTAATGTCCCCTAAGGTATTTAATTAATCAATCAAATACCTTACCCCCTTCATCTCTAAATTAAATAAATACCCCAATTTATTTAATTTAGTCATGCCCAAATGAATTAAATCAATTTTTAATTCATTTTCTTCTATCTCCACATGTCACATCCTCCATAATCTTCCTTAATTTGGATTAATCTAATTAATCTATTATTAGGATGTACACACCCCTAATCATCATTAGGGTCACATCCTCCATAATCTCCCACTTGCCTCTAATCCTTCATTAGTCTACCTAATCCCACATTTGCATAACCTTAATCACCTAATTAAGCTAACCTAATCTTCATGCCATTTATGACATGTCTCCTTCGTCAACCTACATTAAATGCTTTATCTATTTGGAGAAGGCATCTCCTACCTATGTGAATTTTTAATTCACATTTATTCATCCTATGCATTTTAAGGAATTTTAAATTCCTTCTCCCATCCCCATGAGGATTATGTCCTCTCAAGGCACATGTGGAGAAGGACCTCCTTTATAAGGGGATCTTGTCAATTCCCAAGGTACATAAAAGTACCTCCATGTCATCTCCACCTCACCCCTTCCCTTCCACATGATTCACCACATGTCAGTTTTTGATGGCTTGTGAGTTCTCAACTCACTCTAGCCCTTGATCTCCTCCGCCATGGATTAATCCTGGCCCTCCATTGCTTTAGAGGCACTTCCCCAAAAAATGGTGGAAATGTCTCCATTTTGGATCATGTCCACTTTAGCAATCACACTCTTGCAAGCATTCAAGCCATCCCTTAGCCATTCAAGCATCCACCATTTTTGTAGCATTTTGAGCCACAATCTTGCATCTATTCACATACCCACATCCTCCATTGCATTCCTCATCACTTCACCATCATTTAGAGCTAATATTTGAGCCATTTTGTCCAAGAAGGAGCACACAATTGAACATTAGAAAGGGCCAACCAAACCATCAATTTGAACAAGGTAAAAAGTTCTATTTTCTTGCACTTTGTTTCAATTCAACTAGGTCTAATCTTGAGTGTCTGTTTTGTGTTTTTCCTTTTTGCATTTTATTTAGTTTTGCATCTTAGAGTAGGTAAAAACACTTGCACACATAAATAAAATAATTCAATTACAATAAGTGTTTGTTAAATAGATGTACTTAAGATATATATATATATATATAAATAATAGTATATGCATGTTAAATTTGGTCTAGATTAATAAAATGATATAAATTAAAATTCGTGTTAAATTTTGTGGATTAATGGATTTTGGTATTAAATGTTAAATTATGAGTAATTGTAGTGAAAAGAGATTTTTAATTTTATTATTAAATAATGAATGTGGTTTGATAAAAATAAATTTAGTCTAAATAAGTCAAACAATATGCTTATAGTTTAGTGTAATTTAGTACAAACTAATAATTAAAGATTGTGTGTAATTTTGTTGATTATTATTAAGTTAAGAAAGTGAATATAGTGGTAGAGATACTTGGTATATGATTGATGAATGAATGTCATTTGATAAAGAATATATTCTTGATTATTACTAAAATGTATTTTTATGAGTCTCGAATTGTGTGATAAATCTCTATGATGTCACCAATTATGAATTTATGGGTTTGGGTATACTCTATACTCATGTATTTATTCTATGTGCATGGATTTGACCTTGTTTAGTGTTTATTTCTACTCTATAACTTACCTGAATGATATTTTTTCTTTGCTCTTTTCTAATATTTGGAGACTCGTAATATTTACAAATACCTTGAAAATATTATCATCATATCAAAATATAACATTTTCACCTAGGTCAACTCCAAAATTGTGTGTAAGAGATCAAAGACATGTAGCATTCATAAATACTCAGGGAAGGATTGTCATTATATTGCAAGTGGACATGTTCACCTAGGCCAACCTATGTAAAAGATCAAAGACTATATACCAGCACCCAATAATGATGCATTTAAATTTGGTATTCCTTTTAATGTACCAAACATAAGTGTTTCATTATTAATAATGTTAAGAGACATAATTATAGCAATGAAAATAAATGAGTTGTAATGATATGAGCATTTTAATAAAATATCTTTAACTTAAATTTAATAGCCATTTACATGTCAAATTATTAAATAACTCAAACTTGTCCCTTCAACCCCTCCTTGCTTGATTTGCATAGAATGTTGCTCACTATATGTTGGATGTTTTTAATTTTTTTGTTATTTAAAATTGACAAAAAATAACATTTATCTTACACAATTTTTTATACACTTGGAACCAAAACTAACTAAGAAAAGGGTTAAAAGGAAATTGGGAAAAAAGATGAAGTTAAGGGTCCATTTGACATATATTTTTAGAAAGATATATATGCTAGTTTAATTTAATTTAATTTAATTTAATTTAATTAATATCTATTTCATAGTTTATTTACTTTAAGAGTTTTTTAATTTCATATTAGAATTATTTAAGAATCATTTTATTTTGTATAGATATAAAAGTTATCTTTTATGCTTTGTTAACATGCTCACATCATTGCACTTCACCTCTTGTTGTCATTGTACTTATTTTGTTTTATTTTTTAAATTTTTTAAAAATAAAATATTTCTTCAATTAGAAATAGTAATGTATAAAATAAAATATTTTTTAAGTAAATGTTAAAATAAATAGTGTTTATGTCTTTTCTTATCTCTTTACTTGTTTATGTGTTTATCAATTTAAAAGTCTAGATAGATAATAAAACTAATATTTTTATATATAAAAAATTGAAATAAGAGTTAAAATGAATGATTTGTTTTCATTTAGCTTTTTGAAAACTTAGATTCTACTTGATATAATCTCAATATTGATGAGATAAATCATTTTAGTTATACAAGTAATTTTTTATTAATATTGAACTATAGGTTCCCTTAACACATGTCAAGTCTTCATAAACCTATTCCTTTTAGGATTAAAAGTAAAACTTTCATTTTGTGAGCAAAAATTTGTCCACTTGCTAGTTGTAATTAATAATGATAAGTTGGATTTTCATTTATGTGCTTAGTTGAGGAATTGCAAGTTGAGAAGGTTTAATAGTGGATTCAAATCATGACCCTCTTTTGTCACACCTATTTTTTAGTTCCTCGAGGGAACTATAGCACCACCAAAATTTAACTGGTTATTAATAACTATCATTTTAACCAATAAGAACTTAGTATTTTTTCTACTTGAATTTTTTTAGTTTGTTATCAATGTATAGATGCAAATTATATAGCAAAATATATTTCAAATGGTACACAATTTTCACCTTCTATTTTCTCTTTTTAACTACCATCTATTCTTGAGCATTACATATAATATACTCATTAGATAAAATAGATATATTTATTAAAATTATTTACGTGTTAATTTAAGTCAATTACAACATTCTTTTTAATAATACATTATGTGATTTTTTTTTAATACTAAATATAAATATATATTTATTTATACTCATATTTATTTATTATATTTTCTATTATATTAAATTCAAATATATAAAATAATCTAATAATATATACACTATATAATACATATGTAACATATATAATATCTAATATATAATTTTAACATCATTATAATATTATAATATATATATATACAATATATATGTAACATTTATACCATCTAAAATATAATTTAATATATTAAATAATAATATTATAATTTTATATTTTATTTAGTTTTGATTTTATTTTGTAACATAATATTTTTATTTTGCAACATAATATGGATGGTCTCTTCGGGCATGGTTGGTCCCTACAAAATTGAGTGTGGAAGAAATTTCCTAAATTTACAAGTTTCTATTTTAATATACTTAAAATTAAAAAATCTTTGAAATCTTTGAAAAAGAAATATCTAAATAAATGTATTTATAGTTATATAATAAAACTTACATCTAATTATAACCCTGACCCTAATTATAACCTTGACGTGAAACCTAAACCTCATTCTAATTATATCTCTAATTGTAAGTAAACCTTAATCTGAACTATAACCCTAACCCTAATTCTATATCTAATTATAACCCTCACCTTAATCCTAATAATAACCTTAATTCTAATTCTATCTCTAATTGTTTTAATTTTAATTTTAATTTGTAAATCTTGGACTCACCTTCTTATGACTTCTAAACATGGGTTATGCCCAAGCTCTTTAGTTATTCTATGAGAATTTTTTTAATTCATTTCAATCTATTAAATCATGCTTCTATTTTTTTCTATGATTTTTTTTTTGGTAAATCTTTCATATGATTATAGGCCCTTTGAAGACTATGTGGGGTAAGCATGGTTCAAATTGGGTTATTCTTGAATCTATGCAAATATTTTAGGAGAGTTTTTAATTTGTTTCAATTTATAAATCATGTGAGTGTTTTGTTATTTTAATTTTTGATTTTTCTTTGCAAATATTTGATAAGGATATGCCAACCTTTAGTGCTATTTGAATCATTATCCATAATCAAGAAACCATTATCCTTGATATTATGCATAAAATTATCATCACACAACCCATATAAATTATAGTTATAATTAGAAGGTTTGCTTATCATTTTGTACAAGAGGTTGACCTTTTTAAGACAAATTGCCTAATTCTACCCTTTGGATGAAAATCAATGGGGTGATTTCAATCAAAGGTAAAAAATTCATTTTTGTCTGCAATTATAAAAATTGACATGGACTTATAAGTTTTCCCCTAATTTTAAATAATATTGTATGGATACCCCCTATCTTTCTTCAATTCATAATAGAAGCAATTGAATTAGATAAATGAAAAAAAAACATTCTTCACAATTTTAGGAAGCACATAATTGTAAAAAATGTGCGGATTTATGAGAGTAATTTCAACCATGATGAGGCTTTTTTAGGATAGATCCAACATGCTACTAGCTTTCTCACTCTAAATTCTTTTATTAATAATGGATTCATTCTAGGCATAGGCTTCTTGTGCACTTTCTCATACACTATGGAGTAAAACTTGCACTTACCATTATAATTTCCCTCTCATGCCTATTATAGTCTTCCCAAACAATTTTGAATTTATTAAAAACAACTAATTAAACATAACTATTCTATAACTTTTTATTTCTTGATGTTTCATTCAGGTTTTTGTTTTTGCATTGCCCTAAAAGTTCTCTCAACAATCGAAAAAGTTCCCCCTATTTGATAATTCCACTATATACTTAAAAATCCAACATTACAATTATTCAATGCAATTCAAATGCCACAATTTTCAATGGATTTAAATTTAACTACCACATTTCATTATAAGCTTAGTTATAACACACCATTTCATAGCAAACTTTGTTAATAAATTTACATTTTTTTTAAAGATAACTCACAAATACCTATCAAACTTTACATAATCCATCATTCTCTAATCATAAAATTAAATATATTTATCCATTATATTTACTCATAATTCCACATTAATATCAAAATACATTAATCTACAAAATTAAACATAATTTTTAATTATTAATTTATACTAAATTATAAATATATCATTTTATTAATCTAACCTTATTTTCAAAAAATAATCTTTATGTAAAAATTACTTATATATGTATAAAAATATCAATTAAAATATAATAATAAATACACAATTTATTAAGAAAATTTATTTATTTATTTAACTAATTAAAAGTTATTTTATTTATTAAATGAGAAACCAAAAATAAATACAGCATAACTATTATTTATTTAATTTAATAATATATAAATTTTAAAAAATCATAATGCCTTCCGCCTTCATAGAGTTTTCCGGAATAAACATTATTTATTTAATTTAATAATATATAAATTTTAAAAAATCATAATGCCTTCCACCTTCGTAGAGTTTTCTGGCATAAATATTGGCTAAAGAAATAGCCTACTTCATGAAACCCTTTTTCTTGCAGCTTGAAATTAAGATAGAAATTAAGATAGAAATCTTAAATGCATTTCAATTACACAAAAACATTGTGCATCTAAAACC